>BMAO01003010.1:0-28108 GCA_019973975.1 Trichonephila clavata
TGGTGTACTTCGTTCAGTTACGTATTATATGTATGAAGGAAAGCGCTCATTCCCTCATCACGAGATCTCGGAACAGTCAGACATACAGACTTAAAATTTGTGGTTGTTCCTTTCGTAGTAGGAGTTCACTATAAACTAGTTTGTAGAAATCGCTAATGGGCACTAAAATGCTTCAGGCGATTACAGAAAATGTTCTGGTTTTAACCCTTTAAGTGCCTCAAGCGTATACGTCCTCTGAGCAGGTCGTTTAGTGACCCGGACGTGTATGATCTCCAAAAGGAGGACTTTTGTGTTCTGCTCTGTTTTAGTAGTCTCACCGCTTTGAATACAATAAAGTAGCATTGACAGTGTCATTCTAAAAATGTATTTATTTTAAAGAAGGGGTGGGAAGATATTGAAAGGGTATATTCCGGAACGATGATTCACTTGTGAAGCAGTCTTCATGTTGTTTCGTTTGTGTGTGCTTTTTATTCTCCATTTGCTCTGTGCACCTTGCAAATTGTGCAATAAGAGTTTTTATTTTCACATTTTAGATGCATTGAATGTAGTGCTGTTTATGTGTTCAACCATGTTTTCAGGAGTTGGAGATAGAAGTGAATAATATAATTTTAGAGTTTTGTATATAAAATTTCATCTCATTTAAGGTATCGAACACGTTCAAGATACTTTTATAAAATAGCATACTAAAACATTACAAATGCTCTTTATGATTCAATACCAATAAATATTACTAGTTAATATCAATATTCAAAATAAATTACCTGAATTTTACAAAATCTACCAATTATAAAATTAAATTTAGCAATATTTTGGAAAACTTCAAAACAGTTAAAGAAAAATAATTAACATATATTAATCAAAAGTATTGCACAAAACAAATAAGATGCATTTATCTAGAAAATGTACCAAGAATTTTATTTATTAAAATTTGAAAATTTAGAACTGATTGAATAACATTATAAGAAATGTTACACTTTCTGAGACCTTTGTTTTAAAAACAAGGCAGAACTCAAAATATTCATACAATAGAAATATTTGAAGTACATTCTCTAGAAAATAACGCAAATATCAGGTTCAGAAAGTTTATAGAAATACATCCAATGTTTTGAGTTACAGACTCGCCATGATAGATTGCGAGACCATTTCCCGCTAGTAGTCAAAACCCACTTCCGATTTTCGACTTTATAAAATTAGTGCTTAACGTGGCCTCTAGGTAGTGTAAAACAAATAAAGTATGTTTCAATAAAAGTCAAAGATAGCTCTATTCAATAAAATAAAACAAAATATCTACCTTACGGCCTAGATTTGGTCATTTTCAACGTGTTGAGGATACCTTAAGTGTTTTTAATATAAATATATGAAACAAAATATAATTATTTCTTTGTAAAAATATAGAAAGCTAAAATTTTATATATTATAGTTTTGTATATTTAATAAAATAAAATGGATAACATAAAATAATGTTTACATTACATTTATAGTTATACAAGATAAATAAAACTTTGGTGAACCTGTTCTTCATACCTCTACATCATATCCCATAGAAATCTCACGATTTTCGATTTATTATATTCTGAGCATTCGTATTAAACAAATTCTTTGATCGAAATATTTTTATGTGAGGAAAGATTTTTATCTTAGATATGTAGCACAAAAAGCGAAAAATCCATGCAATATTTTCTTTCTTCAAACAATTATATCTCTCCAATAATGACATTCAATAATTATCAAAATAGCTATAAACAAATTGCCTTTCACATTTTTGTCGTAATTCCGTAAATGTACATCATTCTAAAGATATTTACCAAATAAAATCAATTTTTGTAAACAGTCCATACAAAGAGTTTTGTAGGATCTATCACGAAAGTTTCGAGGTTAGTGTTACAGATAAAATTGCGGCTTTTAGTTATTGGAGCCAAATACCACAAAGTTTGGTGTGTTCTTTGATAAAGAACCGCTCAGAAAGGATTTGACGGGTGAGTGATTAAGTGAATAGTAACGTCACGCTATTCATCTACTCGAGGTCTATGTAATTTTGAACCATGGTCTAGAAACGAGGATGGCTCCTGAGATGGTTCCTCATCTCCTAACTTCCACGCCACATTAATGGGAGAGCGTTTGAGCTTCGACAAATTTAGCATTTGTCCTTTCTTCCCCTTACGGCGGGTCTTCAGCGGTACTAAGTTCGAATTTATGACACGCTAGCCACGAGTCAATTACCTTGATCTCTAGACTACAGCGGACACAAGAATTTGACGGAAATCGACTCCTATAGAGAAGCGAGAAATTACTGGGGCGTATTGATTAAAAGGTATACCACTTTCAAATTACTGAAGCATATAGCTAAATTTGGCATGCATATTTCTTTTGTTGAATTGAAATCCACTAAGAACGGGTCTTAAGTGTATCGAATTTCAAAGAGGGTTAAGAGGTTTATTGATACAATATTTCTGTTTTCGATTTTTTAAATTTAAACTTGAAATTCGACAAGCCTGTTTATTACATTTTGAATAGAATCCACTAAATATGTTCTATTGAAGTCACTTTTGGAGAAGGGGTTATGGGAGCGTAAGAAATAATTCTACTTTAATTTAAAAAATTAATATTTAGAAGTTCTGTTCTTTTCAAATGAGGCGATCAGATTTATTAGAATGTTTTTAATACAATCGTACGCTTGATGATAGGACTTAAATATCTTTAATTTAAGGGACACGGTGCGATTCAATTGACAAAAATCGGTCAAAAAATCAAATTTAATTTTCTTAGCAAATTATTCTTTCTATAATTTTTCTATAACCTGACAAAATTTGAAAGCTCAAAACTAAAAACGCAAATTATGATAGCTTTTGCATTCGTTTTTATTCAGATGCCTATGGCAAATCAAAGTTTTAAGCTTACTTATCTCGGAAAGATAAAATAACTAGTTGTTTTGTTTAAAATGTCAATACATTTTCTATTGTTCCGAATGCTTTGAATTTTTACCTATTGCTAATACATATAACAAAGTTGGTATGCATTTTGAATCAAGCGATACTTATTTTAAAAATAATAAAACTCAAGTTTAGCACATTTTGTTTGCAATAAGCATTCATAAAAGAAGTATTGTACGAATACCAATCATGTTTGAAAGCCGCACCAACTTACATACCACGCATGAAATTTGGTTACAGAGTACCTCAAACTGCATAACAAAGGAGAGTAGCATTTAAAACCAGCTGTAAAATTGAGTTCTTTCCTTAAAAATTTAATGCCTAACTTTTATGAAATTTTGGGCACACAAATCTGTTTTAAATAGTATACACACGGAGCAACCAAAATTTTTGAAAATCCTTTAATTAAATTGTTTGTAAATCGTACCATGTCCCTTAATATGTATAAACAGTATATATTCATACAACATCATGGAATATCCAGCGAAACGAACGGGTGAATGCTAGTGCAGTATATACCTAATACAATTTAGTAATACTTACGTCTTCAATTTCTATTCATGCTACAACCTATAACTGTTTCCAGATCTATACAAAGTTCATGCTACGCTATCTCCCAACTCTCAATAAGCACAAAAGAAGAAAAATGTTTTTACAAATCGGAACGTAAATCCTTCTCCCAGCTTGAGAGACAAATCCCTCCACTTCAATCTGAATCTGTGTAGAACTTTAAAACGGGAATTTTCCCCTCTTTCTAAAAGAGAGATGGAGAGAAAAAAGCAAATATAAAAAAGAGTGCTTCAGTGCCTCACTATCTAAGTATTTCCACGATCACAGAAGCGCCATAAAAACGACAATAGAGTCGAATGAAAAAGAAATATTTTATGTGACTTCTGCCATCTCGTCTGTCGCGTGTAGTGTGATCGAGATCTTCTTTTGCGAAGAGACATAATGATGAGACCAGATAACAACGTGAGGGGCTGCATATACTTCAAAGCCTAGTGTCGCTTGGGGAGAAAAAGAGTGTGAGTTCAAGTAATAGTCAATTGTTGGAGATGTATTTTTCCCAACGAAGCGAGAAAAAGGGATATATTCATGGAACTCTTCAACTCCTTCAATATATTTCCAAAACGTGAGTTTAAAGATAAGATAAATACTAAAATGTATTTAAAGCTGATGTGAATTTTAAAGGAGTTTCGGAGAGTTTAAAATAGAGCCAATTAAAGGAAGGATGTTGTTGTATTATAATGATTGGATTATAAAATACATATGAAAATGCAGTAAAAATATTACTAAGACTATGATGGAAAATAAATAAATAACGTAAATAAAAAGTCTTGAAATACAATGAAATATTCAATGGCAGCGTTATTTTGTTATAAAAAATATTAGTGAGATATCAGCTTGAATGATTTTTGTTTACATTATTGCTCGGAGTAAAAATTGACTGTATGTGCAGAAGAGTAAGTAAAGCATTAGGGCCTTTCTACAAAAATAATGCGTACAATTGGTTAAATATGTACTTGACGTCAGTCAAGATTGGACCTCCAAGAATGACGTCGGGATTGTACGTTCCACCACTGTGTATGTTGTTTAATTTATCAATTATAATTATTTATACTAGTAACTGAGCTGAAATTCTGTGGTTCATATTTTGTTTGATTCAGATTTCCGTGTAGAAGTTCAACCACTTTAAATTTAAAGGTACAAAAAATTCCATTTAATGTGAGATGGTGAAGCCAAATGATTTTGTGTCGCAACTTGTTGCATTTTCCAAGGTACAAAACCTCTGCAACGTATTAATTAAATTTAGAGCTTTTTGGTAGGACGGCTGAAGTGATATCACCAAATACCTTTGTCTGGAGGCTCTTTTCCATGTTAAATTCGCTTAGGCTTTAAAATATTTATAGTTTGGGTTTGGGTGTTTGAACCGGCTGGGTAATGGTTGATTTGTCCTTTGGCCTTCTGCCTAAAGGTTGCAGGTTCAACAGCTAAGAATCAGTGGATTTTCATGATGCAGAAAATTGGCCAGTGGGTCATGTCGTATGATTATGTGGCATGTAAAAGTTCCTAAGTGTCTGTTTGGCATCCCGATGCTCTCAGCAAATTAAATCCTAGTACAGGTTCACTTTATCAAGAGCTCAGATGCCTCCCTCTGTGGAGGAAACTGGGCATCAAAAATTGCTTTCTGTAAATGGTTTCGCTAAAAGGTGATACCAGCTCCTGGGGAATGCACTAGGTCTGCAAAGTTTAAAATATCAAATAAGCCCAATTAGAAGAAGTTTTAATAGAAAAGCACCAGATAAGGTGCCAGCCTTATTATTTGACTTAAACTTATAATTGTAAGAACACAGTCGATGTTCAAGCATGCGGGGCAGTGGGGGCCACCTGGGGATGATTAAGCCTATATATGAGGCAAAACTGGAGTGCGGATGACTAGACGCCAGGGAAGGGCTTGTAGCAGGCATGGCTCTGATCGGACATACACCTTGAGCAAACTGAGAGTGAATAGACTTGGTGTTTGGTCAACAATTTCGTCTGGTTTTCCGAGTGAGCAACACATAGGGACCACTCACCAACAGTCGACTATAAGGGAAGGAGTTTTTTTAACGTGTTACATGCTAAAGCAAAGCAGGACTATTTTGAGAGACTTCGTAATTTTGAACCTTAGTCAAGTGACGTATAGTTACCTAAACTCATTCACCACGGCGGATTTAACGCGCGAAGACCTTTTATGAGTGTGGTTTTGATGGCTGGTTGACTCAGACCCGTGATTCGAAAACGTTGTTGCTTTGAGTTCTAGCCAGGACCATTTGTATCATGGCCATCCCAGTGGCTTGTAGTCATAGCTACAATGGTATATGATATCGGAAACAATAAACTTTGCAACTGACTACAGTTGAGGAAGTTTTGTGATCAATCTTCTATAAGAGTAGGTACTTTATTTAAAGTTAGCTTACTCGAAATATTTCACTGGTGAAATAAAGTGAAGAGAATAATTTGATAAATCCTAAATAATGCAATTTAGAAAATTTCAAAATATTCGTAACTATAAAGTATTTTTACTACAGGAATATTGCATATTTTTGGCTCACAGTCGGTTGATTAGACATTTTTTAATACAATCCTTTTTATGTACATGCTTGCACATGTTAGAGAATACAGTGTGATGTAAATGTTGTGCTTTTAACTAACACCTTAAATGTCAATTAAAAGTTACGTGATTCAGTTTCCACTGCTATCTTTTTACATAGGGACGCGTTTGTGGTGTATTAAGGGGAAGGAAAGGCATAAATTAGCAAATTTTCTTCGTAATAAGTAAGTCCTTCATAATAGCACAGTCAAGGACATTTTATTGCAATCCAAAGCCTTCGGAATAGCTTTACTGATAGCAGCACAAGAAAATATCGTATGTACAGGAATTATGAATATATATATATTACTCCAGAGGCAGTTTAGGGGTTAGCCAGTGAAAAATATTTGACATGTTGTGGCAAAATAACAGCATTTCAAACACAAACACAAATAATGCTACAAAATACAAATAAGGCGATTCCTAATCATTTAATGATATAAAAAAAAAATATTAAAAATTGCAATTCACTACTTATAAGTAAATAACTCAAATAAAACAGAACATACAAGTAGATTTATAAATCTCCTGTACGTTATTTGAGAGAATGAAAAAAATCATTATAAGACTTCAAAGATTTGGCATTTTTACCTCTATTTTGGAAGCTCTTATATTAATTCGACAAATTAAATAAAAGTACAGCTCTTCGAAAAATTATTACTGTTTCACAAAAAAACCCGCTTTTCTTTTGTTTTAATCACCAAATGTAAATTGGAAAAACATATTTTCTATATTTTATGGTTTTTATAATATAATCTCCGCTTATGAAAAAAAAATGCTTTCAAAGAGATACAAGATTAAAGTTAAAAGCAAATTTGAGTTTAGTGACATCAAAGATTTAGCAGGATGAGGTGATAATTTTTCCTCATTTTTCATATAAAAGAGCAAAACAACTTTCAAGCAATTTACAAATACAAAGGCATTTATAATATCAATTCCTTATTTTCTGAAAGATATAATATTTTCCTTTGCAATATAAATATGTAATATAAACTACATATATATGATTCACGATGGGAATTTTTTTCTTAAAACACGAATCCTTCTTCATAACACTTATCGTTTTATCTAACATTTGTGAGTATAATAAAACTTTATATGGAGGTACACTCATGGACAAAAAAATTAGCGCTAAAAGAAATATTGCGGGATCGTAATGAAACTTGGCATGAAGGTAAATGTCGAGGAAATATGCAAATGATTAAAAATGCAGCATGGTTGCGCAATACGTATGGTCGATAGAGAGCGTTTAACGTCGTTCTCCGTGGACTATAAAACTGGTAACCAAAGCTAGCAGGCGTGCTGGATCATTTACAAAGGCCGGTAGTCGCTGATTGCCGAGACAATATGAGCAGCTGTCGCAGTTTCATGGGGAATCATCGGCATGATGGAAGCTGGGTGGTCATCTTGGTGAGTAGCTCTTCAATTAGTCACTATGATTGTATTTAAAGAGGAGATGTGGGATAGCGGACCAGATGTCATTTTACACGACGACCAGGTTCAAGGACACCCTCCGACGAACTAGTCGTCGAGAAGACCCTCACATCGTAAGGAAATTCATGCAGCCAACTGCTTTATCGGTACCATCCAGGCACATGGTACCTTCACTGTGTCTTCTCTAACCATACGAAGGCGCCTGGCTGAAGGAAATTTGGGGATCGCGGCCCCGTGTGCTATCTTTGACGCCCCCATATACTCCTCGTTTGAAGTGGTGCCGCGCATGAGAAGCTGGACTGCAGCGGAATGGAACCAGGTCGTCTTTAGCGACAGATCAGGTCAATCTCAGCAGTATTGACAATCGTGTTTGTGGTATTAGAGACCTAGTGGTGAACGCCTCAATCCTGGCACGTTTTTGGCTACACATCGCTCACGGCGGGTGTGATGATATGGGAGGTCTGCATTGACTATAATACACGGACACTCGAGTATTGATCCGTGGCACCATAACAACTCAACGATATGTCCATGGCATCATGGACGCCACCACTCATGTTTCCACTCATGCAACAGCTCCCAGGAGCCATTTTCGAAGACAATGGCCTCACACGGCAAGTGTATCACAAGATTGTCCTCTGTTACTACCCTTCCTTGGCCTGCGATCTCAGTTTGTCTCAATTGAGCATATCTGGGATCATTTGGGACATGAGTTGGAGCATCCCACAGTTTGAACAGGTTAGAAACAAAGGTTACGACAAATAAGAACAGGAAGTAATACCAGAGACATCATGCAGAATTTGAATGCCTCAATGCTTGATCATCGTGCATTTTGCGTTAGAAGGGGTTCAACAAATTGTCATCCTCCGTTCTTTGTCTTTTCTCTGAAATAAATCATCCTTTTTTAATTTTCTAATCTTTTACTTCCATTAAAGTAGTCATTAGGCATGTAAAATTTCGTTTCATTTTGACGACTTGATGAGCTAATTTCTTTTGTCCATGCTTTTATATATATACATATAAACATACACATAGACATTAACATATTTATTATAAATAGTACTTATACGTAATATCTTTAAATATATTATATTAAGTATTCTATCAATACGAAGGTCTAAAAAGTTATTTTTTTTATTAATCCCTCTTTATTAAAGTTTTTCTATGAGTAATAAGAAAAATTCTTTTAGATTTTATTTTAATATTAAAGTTCCTTTACATAGCTGAATTTCATTTCTTATTACACTACAAAAATAATCGAAATCTTATTTTAAATTTCAATACATCTCAAAGAAACTGAATTTACAAACCTTGACTTTTTCATTGTATGTAATAATTATAAAATTGAATAATATAATTAATGATACTTAAATTTATTTATAAAAATAGTTTATGTAAAAGTCCTTAGTTTTGAAATAAATAATGAAGAAGATAAGCTACATTGAGAGAATTTGTATATATTCTTAACTATAGTGAGATATTGAATGAATGTATGAATAAATAATTATTCCATAATTCGTTGAGCAGTTTTATCAAGATTATTCATCTTTTTGATTTTTATTTTCTAAGAATTTAATCAGCTGAAATATATGTATGTCTAATTATTTTTTTTAAAAAAAAATATTATTTCTTTTTGCAAAAATTCCTTGTACCTATTAAAATTTTAAAAAAATGATAGTAAAACAGAAAATAGAAGCAAAATGTTATGAAAACGAAAAGGTTTTTAAAATATAGCTAATTAAAAATAAATCAGGCGTTGTGACAATAACATACATATATCAGTTTCTTCAACATGGTATTCTTATAACATCAATGTTCAATCCCTAATAAACAGTTAACATTCAGATTTCTAGCCCGGAGGTTTACCAAAGATTATTTATTAAGACATTGAAGAAACACTCATTGTTATACAAATGAAACTAACAGAACAGACCTAATCAATTTATGTTGTCCAATTTCTAACGGAAATCTGACAGTATAAGCTTATAAGATTGTAAAGTGCACTATTATAATAATGGCGGGTTACTACTTTCCTATACTGATACAGTCCTTTTCAAATCGGACACTTTTTATTCCGCTTCTCAATCGGCGGCTCAAGATATTAAAAGACCAGATAACTCACTATCAACGATTAATGACTAACTACTCAGGATTCAAAATTCTCGATTAATTTTCCATGATTGAGTTTCCCGATTAACTTTAACACACTCCTTGCCAGAGTTTAAATAACATTTACATTAGCATAGATTATTTCTAGAAGCAATTTAAACAGAATACAGATGAATAACTTTCGAAGTCTACATTTTGTTAGATATGTTATCTGTAATTTTTCTGTATCATCAAATGATTATTAACAAATCAATATAATAAATTCCTACAACAGATTTAATATAGTTTACAATTTTACATAACAACTTTATATAAGGGTACTTTTTATTAAAATATCTTAGGCATATAACTTAAAACATTAGTCTGCTTTGTTTATTTCAAAAACCGATGCATATTTACTTAGCTTACATAAAACCATGTAAATTACATGTTGATATACTTTGAGAACTTGTTTTAGTAGTTATGTGAACATGTTTACTTCTTATTTATCCTGAAAAAATTCTACTTTGATGATGTATATTCAGACGTAGATTTCCGTAATAAAATGGCAGTTTTTCCTTATATTACAATATACGCTTATTTTCGTATCCATTTCCAAAATGTTTGCTACTTATCTGAGTCGTTTAATATATCCTTTATTTTATAATTTACCCTTAAAAATATGAAAAAACCGATTATTCAGAGAAAACCTTTTATCTCAAAAATATAGCGGGCACACATACTTCGGAACGCATTTTCGTAATCAACTGGACTGATATATTTAAAAACGCCTTCTTGAACTAAAGGTGGCAGAAAAATATTTGGAATTATATGTCTGCTTTAAACAGTGATTAAGTTAGCGCTCTATTTTAGTAAATTATTCATCAATTTCTTTACGATGTGTGACGAAACAAATTATGAGTCACACCCAACTTCTTCCTTTTTGTGTATAATTATGCTTAAAGTGCTCAAAATTCTTGCAGAAGTTGATGGAAGGAAATGTGAAACTTATAAGTAAACGAGTTAAAAATTATTTTTATACAGTACAAAGTTCAAAGGTATTTGCATTGTTAATATTATATGATTATGTGTTATTTGTCAAAGGGCAGGAGTTAAGTTATTTTTTAAATGAAAAGATGTTACCAATCAAACAGTTTGAAGGTAAGTTTCTGTTTTAAGGTCTACCAGTTTAAATCCAAAAAAGTAGATCTGCTGTATTAGATTTGTTTGATTAGATAAAATGTGAATTTTTTGTTTCGTTAGCACCTGTTTTGCTTATTTTATTGTTTTTAGCATATGTATTTATTTTAATTAATTTCATTTTGTATGATTTTGAAATTCTTTTATGCATTTCCTTAAGCATTATTAAAGTTATTTACATTTATTAAATCAGAACAGATTCACACTTTTAAATCTAGGTATTAAAATAAAGTACCAGAAAGGAAAACAATAGAATAAGTTACAGTTTCATAGGGGTACAGAGCGTGTTCGCGCACTACTCACTTGAGCTGCCAGCTCTAGTAAAAATTATTTTAATAATCGGACTGAGCATGTACTGTAATACCGCGTCTTACGCTACCGGGACTTACGCGAACCCGGAACTACGCGATTTACAAACCTCATCAATTCATCTATTATTTGAGGGTGGAAAATAGCTGACATTGGTAATGTTAATGAAGAAGTTGTCGATTTTACCTGGCAAATAAATTTAGGATAGTGATGACGCTCAAGAATTGCTGGATTCCAATAATCAGGAGCTAACGAGCTCATAGAAATACATGAGCAAGAGCAAGGCATTGAAGAACTTAGTCTTTAGAAAGAAAGATTAGTCGATGGTTGGAAATTTGACAGAAAGCCTCAGTTTAATTGAAGAAAATGTTTACAAATTTTAGAAAACACAGCCTCCAATGAAGAGCGTATTTTTTAAACAGAACTAAGTATAAAAAAATATATTAGCATCTAACGGAAAACTTTGTGAAGAAAATAAAATCTTTATAACGAGAACTACTTTGTTAGATTTTATGAAATCTTCTACATTAAAATAACTTCGGTTTTCGATTTTATATCTGTGTTATTTAAGATTTTATTAAGCATTTTTTTCTAAATTATTATTTTACTTCGTCTCCGGCTTTAACTAAAAATAATTTATATATATTTATATGCTAAATCGTACCTCGACTTACGTTTATCCCTTAGTCACCAATCACATAAGTTGGAAGTATTGCTGTATTTGATTGATCCATTACAGATTGAATGGGAATATAACATTTATTCTATGAAATTATTCATCTATAATAATCTACAACGACTGGTGACATGACAGTCTGTAGACAACACGAGTGATTAAATATTCTCAATGGGTGTCAAGTTGGCAAAATGGTTAACTCAGGGCAACAATCAGACATATCAGTGAGGTCAAGACTAGATGGAATTAGGCAGAGCGCGGACTACCTTTTGAGCTACTGAGTCAAGAGGTTTCAGTAGAGCAACAATTGGGTGGAAGTGTACCAAAAGATGATTTAAAGCAGCAGCTGCTAATACAAGCACAAAATGTTCGTGTAACTATTAATACTTCGCCTGCCATTTCACATGCCCTTTTAGAAATTAGCAAATATAAATGAAAACGATTCTTCTCGGCATATTCCAAGCAAAAGATAAATCGTTCTCTGGCACAAATGCAAAACCGTATGTGTCTGATAATATAATATACCGTTACTTTTTTTAAAGATTATCATAAACTTGCTTGTATAATCGCATTCAACTGCCGCGAACTTGAGCTAGCAGAATTAAAAGCTATCTCATTGCAGCTTCTCTGCAACAGTTAAGCTCAAATCCAAAGACGTCTTAAGACTTTTTGAGGCCCTAGGCTCAGAGAAATATTAAGATATTTTGAGGTCTTGAGCCCTAATGCAAAAGTAGGCCCTACCTCAGATCTTTCAAAGTAGACACTATGCATTGTCAAATGCTCCTTCAAATGATAATTTTATACAAATATATATGCGCACGACTTACAAACTCCAAAGTCTAAGCACAAACCAGCTCTACAGATGGCCGCATTTCGACTAAATGAGTTGAATGATTGCTTATGGTACTAGGTCTAGGCCTAGACATTTACAATGGTCACCACAAAATAATGCAGTCTTACCACTTTTGCTAGTTGACATGCAGTTTGAAATTCCCTGTTTCTCGGAAAATATGTACAGAGAGTAAGTAATATTGGACTATTAAAATTATTCGGATCATGATCTTATTAAGACAAAATCGAGAAAGAAACAAGGCCCCCACTCAGGAAGAGGACATGGGGCCGGGCCTAGTTGACCCATACCTTAAGACGTCCCTGCTGAAATCGTCTGCTGATATGTAATTTTTAACTTATTGAGATTGTAGAATATGGGATTGTAAATGAAGTGATTATTGAAAATGTAGCTTTGCTTATATGATAATGGTGGAGTTTAAATTTAATTAAGCTACTTCTTTTTTTATATATATACGAAAACTTAAGTTATATCTCCACCAAATTTTAAAGACCTACAGTGCAGCTACAAAAATCATGTAAGCAATTTACAAGCAAATATTCCTTTTTTCCACTATGGTTATGACATACATGAAACTTAGATGATTTGCGATAAGTAAATGTTTTTTATTAACATTTCTCCAATGTGTACACTTTAGCCACTTAAATACAGTTCTTTATTTATACTTCATATGGTGTTACTTTTATATCAGATGCACTTAACCGTTTCATAACAGAAAAGTTTTAAAAGTTTGAACACATTTTTTATTGAAAATAATGTAATCATTAAAATAGTTTTAAAGAAATGATGGATGAATCATTTTTTTTGCCATCACTTGTATTAATAATTTTTTGAGGGAAACTAGCGAATTTATAAATATATATATATATATTACTTTTTGTAAATTAGAAGTTTTCAATAAGCTCAAAGAAAGCATGAGTTGTAAATTTTTTTGAAGGTGCTTAAATATGCCTTAACTTAAATAGTTTTTAAGAAACCATTGAGGTTTCAAATTTTTAAATAAAAAAAAAAGATTATTTCTTCCGAACCCATTTTTTTTCAAAAAACAAAGCGCACTCTTGTTTGTACGAAATCATTACTTCAAACCTATTTTAAGTATAATAAGATATCATTATTTACATTTACTTTCTTAATAAATATGTTGTTTTTAATCAAAAAGTGTTTTATCTTGTCAAGTATCCAAATATCAAACACTTTGAAAACTCTACCGGATTATTGAAATGTTAAAAAAAATGACAGCAAAAAAAAAAAAAAAAGATCTTGATTATTTTTGTCATTTAAAAATATCACAGAATTTTTAATTACTTATTAAATAGATCAAAATAAATATATTAAACTCAAATGTGCAAAAAATTAGAATATCCCAATAATTAGCGAAGTATTAATAGTATTTATCAAAAATAAATTAAGTATTAATTTTATTTTTATGTATTATAATCTGACAATAACGAGTAAACTTCATCGGCTCAAAGAACTCACTTATCAAATGTCCTTATATAGTGTATTCAAACATTTGAAAAAAGTAACTACGATTCCTTACTTTTTATCAGAAAAAGAAATTTTCCACATAAAGTCAATTTAAGGTGATTGATATATTTTATTTAGAAGACTGTGTAAGGAACACTTCATGTAAAATGTGTATGTTACTTATGTATACTTTTTATAAGCGTGTAAAATTTCCATCATAATAAGAAGTGAAACACTCTAATGATATATTTGATTAGAAATTTAAAAAATTTAGTTTTCTTAATTGGTTCTAAAATTTCTTAAGTAGTTTAAAAAAGAAATTATTGCAGTTGGAAGGGAAGATTTAAAATTATTATCTATATATATAAAGAAGAAAAGCGACTCACTCACTGACTGACTGACTGATTGACTAATCACGATATCTCTGGAACTATTCACCCTACAGACTTGAAATTTGGTAGACATGTTCCTTTCATAGAGTAGACATCAGCTAAGAACAGATTTTCCGAAATTCGAAACGCAAGGGGGTTAAGGGGCGTTATAAATAATTGTTTCCATGTTTAAACTACTCAATGTACAATTTTGAAATTGGGTTAGCAGATTCCTTTCATACAGCAGAGATCCACTACAAAATGAGTTTGGTGAAAATCGACCCCCAAGTGGCGTTGCAGGGGCTTAGGGTGTGTTATAGATAATTATTTCCATTTTTAAACTATTTGACGTACTGTCTTTAAATTTGATAAATAGATTCCTTTCGTAGAATAATGATCAGTTACAAAACGGGTTTTGTGAAAACAGACTTCTAAGTGGCGTTGCGGGGGATTAAGGGGCGTAATAGATAAATATATCCGTTTTTAAACTACTTCACCTACCTGCTTGAAAATTGGTAGGTAAGTTTCTTTCACGTAGTAAATATCCGCTACAAAATGGGTTTTGGGAAAATTGACCCCCAAGGGGTGTTGTGGGGGTGGGGGTTTAAGGGGCGTTATAAATTCCGATTTTTAAGTTATTAGACGTACAGTCTTAAAATTTAGTAAGCAGATTCCTCTCATAGGGTAGAGATACGCTACAAAATGGGTTTCGTGAAAAATGCCCCCAATTGGCGTTGCGGGACTTAAGGGGCGTTATAGATTATTATTTCCATTTTTAAACTATTAGACGCACATTCTTTATATTTGATAAATAGATTTCTTTCATAGAGTAGAGATCAGCTATTAGAAGGTTTTGTGAAAATAGACCTCTAAGTGGCGTTGCGGGGGATTAAGGGGCGTAATAGATAACTATACCCGTTTTTAAACTACTTAACCTACCTGCTTGAAAATTGGTAGGTGAGTTTCTTTTATGGAGTAAATATCCGCTACAAAACGGGTTGGGGGAAAATTGACTCTCAAGGGGTGTTGCGGGGTGTAAGGGCAGATATAAATAATTATTTCTATTTTTAAACTATTAGACGCACAGTCTTGAAATTTGGTAAGCAGATTCCTCCATAGGATAGATATACACTACAAAATGTGTTTTGTGAAAATCGACCCCTAGGTGGCGTTGCGGGGGTTCAAGGGGCGTTATTAATATTTTTTTTGCATTTTTAATTTATTGAACGCACAGTCTTCAAATTTTGCTAAGCAGATTCCTTTCATAGAGTGCAATTCCCCAACAAAATGAGTTTTGTGAATCAGACCCGAAGTGGCGTTGCAGGGGCTCAAGTGGCGTTATAGATAATTATCCCCATTTTTAAACTATTAGAAGTATAGTCTTGAAATTTGATAAGCAGATTCCTTTCGTAGAGAACCGCTACAAAATGGGTTATGCGAATATCAACTACTAAGTTTAATTTCGGGAGATTAAGAGGCGTAATCGACAAATATTTCCATTTTTAAACTATTTGATCATCCTGCTTGAAAATTGGTAGGCATGTTTCTTTCATGGAATAGAGTTCCTCTATCAAAGGCTATCAAAGAGACCCCTAAGGATGGTTGCGAGGGGTCAAGAGGATTTACAGGAAAAAAAATTCCTGTTTTTAATGGTTTGGCCCATATACTTGAAATTTGTTAAGCATTTTTCTTTTGTTGAATAGGGATCCACTAAGAATGTATTTTAAGTAAATCAAGTTCTGCGGAGGGGTGCAGGGGGTTACTGGGACGTATTGACACAAAAAATTCCTTTTTTCGAGCTATAAGGACTATAATAATGAAATTTGGTTTGCATTTTTCTTTGTTGAATTGAAATCCGCTAAGAGCGGTTATTTTGAAAACGGCTCTCAACGGGATTACGGGGATATTGATAGTAAAACTTTTGTTTTTTTCTGTTAGATTTAGACATGAAATTTGGCTTGCATGTTCAATTTACGGAGTAGAGATCCACCGAAAATTAGTTTTGCGGGAATCCACTTGGTTTTTGGGTTACGAAAGAGCAAACATCATTCTATACTTCAATTTTAGAGATTTTTAGAAAATACAAATTAGATGAGTTCTGCCTTTTTTTTTTATCAACAGGCGACAGTTACAGGTCTAAGTATATTTTTCAATACAATCGAATTCTTAATGCAGGACTTAGATATCAATAATTTATACATATATATAAGCAGTAAAAATTTATAAAACATCATGAAATACCCAGCGTAGCGGGCGGGTAACGGCTAGTAATCTTATATGTTAGAATATTCACTGAATTGTATTGCTAATTAATACATTAGCTTTTTTAAAATTATATGTTCGATTAAGTATTGACTTACGTCTGTAAGCTTTGTGTTAATTTGTAGGCACACAAGAAGTTTTTACTTGGAATCACAAAAAAACCATATTTACTCGATAAACTGTATAGAAAATTAAATATCGTTACATTTTAGTTAAAAGCATACATATTAATTACTGTAATTGCTTTGGATTAGTATGTTTTCTTAAATTTGTCATGTTCATTTAGAAATGCTTAATGGATGCCTCTTTGGGAATTAATTTAAAATCATCACTATAAAATTTCTATTCTTAGGAATTTAAAAAATCAAAGAATATATTCTATTGAGGCAGAATATTGTAGAACTTTTATACTCGTTTTCACCTTTGCTATTATTTTAACAAAAAAAGGATGTTTTTATTTGAGGGTAAAATTCTTTTATTTTTCTGAAACACATTTTTGGTTTTCATCTTGGTGTATGAACCTTTTTACTATATAAAATAAATGATACATTTCACAAATTAAGTAAGGAAATAAGGGTTTCAAGAGGCGTACTTCTGTTTTTATTAATGAAATTGTTCCTTTTCAACTTTACACATAAAAAAACTTGAGCATTTCTTCTCGAAGTTCCAAAGTGTTCTGTTTCTTTCAATTCGAAGTTCATTTTGTTCTTTTCAGCCCAAAGTCCTTTCATCCTTTCAATTTCCTTTTCATCTTATAGTTCATATATTTTCACTACACAATTTGAAAAGTACTTCTGAACTTCTTCTGCTCTTTATTCGAAATTCTAAAATGTCTATAGTGCTCTTACTGTTCAGTGTGAAAGTCTTAATATGTTCCAAGTGAAATTTAACTATTACATGTTTTTAACAAATGCTAAAATAAAGAGAAAATTTGACTGAACAAGGATATACAGCATTTTGAAGTATGTAGTAATTTTTGAATTATCATCGTTATAAATGTCTATATTTCGGTATTTTAGTTGTAACTCCCTTATTCATTTTAAACAGACAGAATATTTAGAAGTATAAACTCATTTTATAGAAATATTTTCATAGAAGGGCTTGTGGAATTATTTTCTCATATCATTTACTAATGAATTCAGTTATTCTATAATATATTTCAGCCAATGTAACTTTCTGTATTATTTACTAATTCATACTACATTAGTGTACCAAGAGGGGTGATTGGGTGATTCATCTTGTTCGGCACGTTCTCATAGTTTCTTTAAATTATAAAAACCTTTTTTCAGTAAACACAAATGTCAGTCTAAATATGTATTAGTTGGTAATAATTTCTTTAGCTACATTATTAGTACAAACAATGACATCGTCCACTATAAACATTACCAATATAAAACATAAGCATACATGCTTGAAGTTCCTACCAAAATATTGAATTAAAAATGTTGCTTTATTAAAATTATTCCATTTTTTCAAAATAGTTCAATTTCTGTAAAATTACACCTAGGTTATAAAGATTTCTAAAAATATTTAATTTACTCCATCATTATCCTGAACTCTAATAACTTAAATAAATGCACTCATTATAGTAAATTATTTGATAGGTATTTATATAGTTTCTGCTTTTTATTTTTTCAATGTAATACAAAATGAATAAAAAAAAAAGCGTCTGAGAGGATATTTTAATAGAAGTATTGATGTTTTTGTAAAATACATCTCCATGAAATCTCAAAGAAATCTTCTAATGTTGTTGAAAATAAAAGACCTTCCTTAATTAATGGTGAAGTAGATGATTTATCACGTTCTAAAGAAGAATTTAAAAGCAAATTAGAGCTTCTACTTCTTTGAAAGAGGTTGGACTTTGCACTATCAAGACTGATGACAATACAAGAATCATCCTAGTACATCAAGTACCTTTTGAAATTCGAGCTTTAACGAAGGAGTAATTCGTCTTGGTAAGACAGTCAAAGAGGAGGCAAAAAAATGTAATGGAAACTATTCCCCGCCCCTTCTTTTTTGAAACTATATCAAACGAAAAAAGGATATTAAATACGTAGATGATGTATATGTTACCGTTTAAGTGTGAAACCCACGTCATTTCATAGAATAACTAGGTATTTTATGAAATAACTATTCAAGTTACACAGTTAAAGTATATACAGTTAAATTCTACGATTTAACTAGGCATTCTGCAGAATAACGTTTACTTGATTGCTAAAATATGAAATACGTCGCTCGAAAGTTCTTTGAACTCATTATAGATGCTTTTAGTCAATTTTAAACCACTTGTAGCTGTTGACCTGCGTACAAAAATTAGTTGTAGTGAAAACTTTGCTTGTTTCAAAAGTAATGTGCAATGAAATTCAAAGTGTCATCACAACAATCCTAGCTCTAATAAATAATGAAAAGTAAAAAAAAAAAGGTATTTCATAAAATTTAAAATAATATTTTGTTTAAAATGTGTTTACACGATGTTTTTATGAAGCAACATTTTTTTCTTCTCAGTATATGTTTTTTAAATAATATTTAAATATGAATACTTCTGCCATATCCTTTTTTCCCCTTTTTGCTTAACTAATTTTAACAATATGAGCAATAATTCATTAGATCATCTGCTTTTCTTATTATTTATCAATTAATCATCAATTGATAAAATGAGTTTTTCGAAAGATTTTATATATATAGCTATTTAAAATAAATTAATTTCTTAAATAACTTTGGAATTATGTATTATTTACTTTAATGATCTATATTATTAACTATTTCCCACTATAACAAGTTATTTAATAAGGTAAAGTATAAAATAAGTTGTTAAGTTTTGAAAATTTTGATTCATTTTATAATTCAATTTACACGTCTAGGTATTTCATGAAATAACTAGTTATTCTAAGAAATAACTTAATTATACACTTTAACGGTAGCATATACACCTTCAACAAAAGTATTTAATGATATATTGCTGGAACCATTTCTGAAAGGGATCTCAATCAAGTTTTAAATCTAAAATGATTTTTAACATGTCAAGTAAAAATTTTTAAAAAAAACGGAAATTCGAAGCATGTATAAGTTATTCTTTAAGATTGTCATACCTATATGCAACTTCTGCTATTTTAAAACTAATAATATTTTTTGGATTATCGGGCACTTTCCTTTTTCTTTTTTTTTTCGTGTTAATTCACTGATGGGCCTTTTTCTCTTTCTGTCACTAGTTAACGTGTAAATTTCAGTGAAGTTGAAACTCGTTGGAGCGTAAGAAGAGAAAGGATGGTTAATATAATACAAATATTTCTCAAACATTTTTAAAAAAGCCATTTGAAGAAAATTAAAACGAGATCACGCTCTGAAATATTGCTCAACTCGATGGAAATCACTTTTTACTGTGTTACTTCACTTTTAGGAATTCCATTCTTTTCAAAATGAATGATAATCACCATTATTAACAAATAAACAGACTAAATAAATATCTGTCAGGTCAATGGCAGCTCAGTTAACAGCTTATTTGAATGGAGCAGATATTTTTAAAATCTATTATGATATTTTTCACTCTCGTGGCTATTTCCTGAATAAATCAATTAATTCATATGATATTGTGCTAAAAATTGGTTTTTAATGCACATCAATTTCTTCTAATGGTTACTATTTCAATGGTTAGGACAATTTCTCGCAGGGCAGAGAAATGCTAACTACATTATTCGCTTCATACACTTTCTAAGAAGGGTTTTGGCAATGATATTCTAAAACACATTTGTTAACTGGCAGACTTTGGTCTTAGAGATTTCCATGGTTGCACTGGGATGTTTAATGATTGTTTCCCTGGTAAGCTATTCGAGTTTAATGATTTTGATATTACATTAGGTCATTACTTATTAAATGAGTATAGTAGTAATGCGGCGCTGACTAATTTTACTTTAAGTTTCTGCTTACTTTAACTAACATCCTAAAACTACCCAGGTTCGCTTATTTATCTTAGGCCGCATTAACATAGTGGCTCGTACTTGCACTTACTCAATTTCAAAGACAACGCAAAAATAATGAAATAACGCTAAAAAATGAGTGTGTTCAGGACTTTTTGCCACCACTGTATATATATCCCATGTGTGCGAGATTCAACACTTTTATTATTAAAATATTTTAAGGTATTTATTTAAACAAATGCACATATACAGTTCTTAGATTTTGATGTATTTTACCTATAAATTGTTATTTGATTTTGCTTTTATTCGTGTACAATATTTAACATGCGGAGGCTTTTAAAATCATGGAAATAAAAAATAAAGGCATAAACATCTTTTGTACATGTTGTGCCTTAGCTCTGAGCATGGAATTAGCTCTGAAGTGTGTGTATTTATTTTTTATTATAACTATTAAGATAAAGTTTTATGAAATATTGATCTTTCATTCGTTTTCTTCTATATATTCATTAAGGCAGTATACTGTTTAATTGTTCTACAGTTTTGTAATTTTTATGGTAAGCAGTTTTAAATAAGCTAATTAACATTTCATAAAAGTTTCAGACGGCTCAATGAATATTATATCATGCTACTCATGGAATGAAAACTTCAAACTCATATTTCGCCGTGTTGGATGTTTGTACATGTACTGTTATTCAAAACCCTAAGGCATTTTTGATCATTGAAGTATGGGTTTGAAACTTTTCATACATGTTCTGAAATGTATGTTTTGTAAAACTCTGCATCGAATTAGCTGTGACATGCATTGTACTTTTTCTAAAAAATTTCAGAATCAAAATTAGTGATTTTTTGAAAGTTTAACTGTAAAAAACTTAATAAAAATTTAAAGAGCAGCAGCAGAAAAAAAACCCAGCCACAGTTTTATGTAGTATATTATAAGGTACTTGGAAAAAATTTTGAAAAAAAAAGACACATATTTAAAAAAGCCTTAGAAATTTAAAAAATGTTTAAACAAGTTCAAAAAATTTAGATTTTACAAATATATTGCAACAAATTTAAAATTTTTGTATGTAATTATTATTAAATATTAACCTTTATGAAATACAGTTAAAACCATATACCAAATATTAAAAATAAAAAAGCGTGAATGTGGTACCATATTGCCTTAAGTAAATTTTTTGAGGATTCAAAATTTGAACATATAAAACCTGAATTTTTCAAAAACGTATGTATATATTCATTTGATTGCTATAATAAAAATTAAACTGAGCGTTTAGAACTAACATTGATAATTTTTAGAATCTACCTGTGACACCTGCATTCTTCCAAAATTTGAATTTAAAGTGCGCGGTAAACCGTACTTATTTTGTAAGTTAATTCAGATACATTTTATTTCTTACAATAATGATGAAGACAATTAATGCATGATTATCTTAAAAATTGAATAACTGAAAAGTGGTCAATATTATGTCTTTTTATACACTTTTAAAATACTTTATTTGATTTCCTGAAATTAAACAAAAGATAAATGCAGGATTCTAAAATTGATTATTTGTCTTTATTACAAACTAAGCATTCCTAATTAATTATGTATAGAATTTATAATTATCTTTTCTATTGCGAAATACACTAATACAACTTTTGCATTTATCTGAGAAGCAATCTTGGTGGCTATTTTTCACAAAACGGAAGTTTAATAAAGTTTTATAAAACAATGATTCACTCACGGAAAACAATTTTGTATTCTTTCAGATACATTTATCATATTCTAAACAATGTATTATAAATTTCAAAAAAGTAAACACATGGCACTTCAAAATTTATTTTAACATTTATCATTTCCATATTAGAATCTGCATCTCAAAATATACTCTCAAAGAAAAGAATTATCGACTTTCGCTTGGTACTTTTCAGACGCTGACTTTTTGGTTTCATTTATACCATTGAAAATACAAATTTAATTTTCAGCCAAAATGGAAGGAAGGAACGTATACGAGTATGAGAAATGAAGCATAAACAAACTTTTGACATCCGAATCTTTTAAATTCCTTAAACAAGGCAATACTCTGACTCAAGGTTAGTTTAAGGATTTTTATCTACTTTTTTGCTCCTTTTTCAGTCCCCGTGTCGCATTGTATTACAGTTTTTGGAGGTTAAATCATTACTTATTCATGATCCCAGTTAGTGGAGTCTCTGGAGAATCCAGAGGCCGAGAGTTAACCGTTCTACTTTTTTTTTTATCTAGAATGAAAAAATATATAAAAAACAAGATTTATTCTTTTTATGCCTTCTTTTTCTACTTTCTTTTCTTTCACACTTTTTATATTTAGATGCATTTTTTCTCTCCTTTACCTTATTTTCAGGATATATTTTTTATTCCCTCTACAAATAAGAAATTCCTTCGTTTTTGTGCATATACTTAAAGCTTTTTCCACTAGTTGACGTTTAGTTCTTCTTGAACTGAATATATTTCCTGGTCCAACTCAGAGTAATGCATACCTCTGCAGTTTTGTTTGAAGAGGTAAAATGCTTCGAAGTTTCTTATTGGAAAGGACTGAATAAAGAAATATATATAGATATATTCCGGCATAAATGCATTTCAGATTGGATTGGATTAAACTTGCTCTATTTTTCTTCAGTCGTAACTGCCAATGCAGAGGAAATATTATTTGAACAACTACGGGAATTTCAGAGTATAACTTCTTAAGTTGCACTTACCATCTTTGCAGAGTACGTTCTCTATCTCTCAGTTCTACCTGTTTTATACTGCATTTCCATTTTGCATACGTTTCGTACTTTAAGAGTATGTATTAAGACCAGTAAAAGAAATACAGTTTTTGAAAATCTTCTTTTTAAAATATATATATATATATATCCTTCTTTATGTATAAATATATATTAGATGACTTTTATTTTTACTGTAGTAGATTCTGTTTGAAAGTTTGTTTGTATATTTTTGGATAAATACATATTTTGAAAAAAAGTTTCGATGGAAGAAAATAAAATTAAATATTTTTAGATTGATATCTGTCGGAAGTTTAGGTTCAGGGAATAAAAAAGGAAAGTAATAAATCATTTTTTATTGTTTTAAACACATTTTTCTTCGGTTCGAAGCACAAATCTTATAAAAATTGTTTGTTGAAAACGGAATGTTATTAATTTATATTTTTCTGTACAATTATTTTTGAAAAAATAATCTTTAAGTAAATAGCAACATGCCATACTTAAGAATATTCTTAAAAATTAAACTGTGCGAGACATTTTCTTTTCCAAAATATCGCAATCACAGAAAATGCAATCGTGATGTTTATAAAATACACACAATATAGGTAAAGCCTGATTAATAATACTATTCACATTTTTTTCAAGAACAAAAGACGGAATTACACTTCAAAATTCATTAATTATTTAGTTCACAAAACAAGATATGAGTACTTTTTTTAGCATTTTATTCTTATATCAAGAATTATTTTTTTACTTTTTAGTTCGATTCCCTATAAAAGCGTGTGTTTTTTAGTTTTTTTTAAAACTATAATTTATTTTTCATTTTTTAGTTTGATCTACAATAAAAGCGTATTTTTTTAGTTTTTTAAACTATCATTTATTCATTGTTGAGTTTATCCTTGAGTTTGATATTAGGAGCCAGAATTAAGTGACTGCTGGAATTAAACTTGCTCTTCAATGGATATTAATTAACGAGTCTGAAGGGTATTTATTTTCTCCTTTTACCGGAGCTCGCATGAGTCCCGTATCGTTATATTTCAAAGATTCCGTCTATATAGATACAGGTCAAACTAATAAAAGTGTGTTAAGAAGAATTATTAAATATCAATCGTATTATCACCTTTTAAATGTATTGCTTCAAGGATTGATAGAAAATTTAATTATAATGTTAATCATATAATCACTTCTACAAGCAAGCGCGAGTGATAAGCAATTAAACTCTTTTCTACGACAGTATTCGTAGATGTTTCTTAAAAGGTTCAGGTTTTAGATCAGGTTTCTTAAAAATAATTTATTCAGATTCAAAAAACCATGGTACTATCTGTTGTAAAAAACATAAAAATATACTTCCATTTAAAAGGTTTTCTTTGATTAATTCAGCAAGTTTTGTTTTTACTTTCAAAGTTCAAGGTCGGCTGAAGTGGAGAATCAGTTGCTTAGGTAAAATAAATTTTGAAAAGCAGAATGTGTCTGAGTTCAGCAGTTAGAACATAAATTATTTTTTTTCACATGCACGAGTTTTTTTTAATTTTTATTTTCAGAAAGACTAGACAATTGTTTATCTTATGGAAATAATTGGTGACGCACCCACTCTCTCCTTTCTCACATAAAGAACACTTTTTTCTTTATTCTAATTCTATTAACCGCAAGCGTGTTTTCAATTTTGGGGTTATACCTTAGTCTTTTAATCGCCAAATCTGGAATTAGTTGCCAAATTCGGAAATGGTATACGCAATTAGACGCCAATTCTGGAAATGGTATACGCAATTAGTCGCCAAATCTGGAAATAGTATATGAAATTAGTCGCAAAATCTAAATATCCTTATTCCTGAAGATCCTAATCAGGACAATGGAACAAAATTATGAAATTATTGAATTGTCATCGGTCCTTGACAAGCGTGCGAAATTTCGAATTAGTTTGACCTTTTTAAGTGGGTGAAAATCGAGTCCCAAGATTCCGTTACATGCAAGTGAAACTTATAAAAGCGTGTTAATAAGACTTAGAAAAAATAACCAGTTTATTTTTTGTAAAGTATTAAAATTAAAATATATAAAATTTATTTAGTGAATTAGAATCTAAAATCAATAGATATCAAGTGTATCACATTATAAAGTAATTTAGTAATTAATCGCATTAGTGTAATTTAAATCATTTAAAAAAAATTTCAAGAAGTAATAACATATTTTTCTTGTATTTGAATCTATTTCCACTAGCAGAAACATTTTTACTGCTCTTTTAAATGAATTAATTTGTTACTTCGTTAAAAATTGTATGACTGCCAGTTTGTTTCCTATTTTCATTCTACATCTATATGTAACAAGAATGATAGCTAATACCATTTTTAATAGGTCTTATATATTACATGATTAGAAATTTAAATTAATTAACATTTCTTCTTTAAAGTACACAATAGTTAGTGGTTACAAACATTTTAAGGAAAATAAGTATTTTTTACTCAAAATTGTACCATATTATACGCTGTTAAATTTCTATAATATCTAATGAAATTTAAAAACATTAATTATTACAATCATTTTGTAATCATTAATCATTAAAGTAATATTTTGTTTAAAACTAAAAAAAATATTCCGATGCTTATTGAGTTTATAAATAGTTTAACGAATTATTCTATGTACTGAATTTACTGTACTAAATTTCCATCGATAATATATTATGTTAAATTGTGTATTGAATTACTCTTAATATATAAATGTTATTCTATTATATTCACTATATAACATAATACTTTACTATATAACATTTCATACTGAAAAAATTCCTTAGAGTAAAGGACATTGAAAGTCTTATGAATAAATAAATGGTAGAATATAATTTCGCTCCATAGAATTATTTTTAAAAAAAATGCAAACGATGGTATTAGGAGATATCGCGAATGTGTTACCCTTTATTTTTTAAGCGAATCAATTTGAAACCTAATACTATTTAAATCATTATTAAAAAAAAACAAATAATTCCACTGCAGGAAGGATTTATTCTTTTAAATTAATACTTACCATTCTAATATTTTATTAATATTATTGTTTGTGGTAATATTGTTAATGGATGTTTAAAACTCATATTCTAAAATTGTGTTGCTTAAAATCTTTTCATATACAAAAGTTATAATTATTTTAAAGTACACAAGCTGAGATAAGCATTTTACACGAGTATTTTAGTTTTAATATTGAAAAGAACTGCATAAAATATGAAAGCTTAATTTTAAAAGGTTTATTAAAAGTATGCAAAGAAACAAAATGTATCCAAACGTATTAAAGCAGGAAAAAAAAATACTGCTTTAAATTTTAAACGTTGAACTGAAAAAAAAATCTTATTTGTGAAAGATGTAAATAAGATCTTTACTGTTGTATAAGTCAAAAAGAGACCAAGATGTTTGTAATATGCAACCTTTTTAAGCTGTTTAAGCGTTTCAAATGTCATTTATACTACACTGGTATTTTAAAAGAAGCGTTTTGAAAACACTATGCACCTTTTTTTTCGGCAATGGAAATAAATCCATGATGACTACTGAATATTTTTCCAACACTTTATGTATATAAAAACACTTTATGCTAATTTAATTGCGTTTTACACTATATCATGACATAAAATATTCATTTTAAGTACATTAACTAAAAGACAGAAACTTTCGAATCTTCTCGTATGTCTATGGGGATACGAAACGGGCAAAATAGTCAGTCATAAAATGTGCATTAAACTATGATGAAATTGTTAAATTATGCATTATTTTGGAATAGTTAAAAGGGTCGGACTTATTTCGGTACTTTGCTACATTTGTTGATAGCAATGGTTTTTTTTTATTATTATATTTTTCGTATTGGAGAAGCATCCATGAGGAAATTAATATTTAAGCAGGATAGCAGATTGCGTTTACATTATTCAGAACTGTGAATTCGAGAACATTCACTCCAGTGGCCGAATCTTTTGTTTTGAATCATAAAGCTAAATAAATTTGGGTCTCAACGCCTTATCACGCCATTCAAACTTTTTAGGATCAGTGTCGAGGCTGTAGAAATTAATGTAATTAGTATAGGATGACGCATGAATGTTAACACTCGCACTTAACAACTGAAGTGTAACAACTGGACTTTTTTTTTTTACTCATTTAAGTTGAAACATTGGGAATTCTATGCATGGCATGCTTATCATTTATTATTCAAGTAACTATATTTCTCAGAAACGAAAGTGGTGTCCGAAAAAAGAACCTATGAAAGGAAAAAATTGAGAATAAGTTCTGACGTACTTTCGAGAATTTTATATAAAAGGTTACAGTATGTAAACATAAATATTTGATTTATTTTAAAGTATTACACCTTGAGGAGAGTGGAGAGAGAGGGTTACGATGTGTATTTTTGAAAGCATGTGCATTCTAAGAATGTTTTACGTATTATTTGCATTACATTTTACACAATCTCTTAAGAAATCTTATATTTACATACATGTTCTATTTTGCACTTATTTTGCATTTATTATTCTTTCTTCTTCGTAAATCTACAATGGAAATTAGAATTCTTCATTAAAATGTAGAACTGCAAAATCTTGGCAATTTTTGGCCATAGCTGGAAATATAAATATAGTTGTTTAGAACTTTGGGGAAACGCTCATGTTCAATGGTATTCTGAATTTGTATTCCTTCATTTAATGGAACATTATAGCTACTCATGATTTTAAGTTTTTGACTTATAAAATGAAATTCAGTGTTTTTCGCGAATTTCTTTCTTGTAAAAAATTTAG
>BMAO01003011.1:0-33829 GCA_019973975.1 Trichonephila clavata
CATTAAACTGTTTAAAAAAAAGGATTTTGATGCAATTTAATATTGAGAAACATCACAGAAAACTGTTTTGAATTAATATAAATATAATATATATATATATATAATATATATATATTATATTTGTTTCAATCTTTCATATCTCCTTCTAAATTCTGTTGTCTTGTTATCTGGCAATTGATATTCTTTTGAGTATTGATCATTGGTTCATTTCTCTCTTGTAGAGAAATTTGATATATATATATATATATATATATATATATATATATATATATATATATATATATATATATAAAGGTTCTGTCTTAACTAAAACTGATTATTTTATAAAATTAATTACTGTACAAAATTCGAATATTTCTTATTTCGTACTCATTGAAATATTTAATATCATGTAGATCTAACAAATGAAAAACTGATGTTCCTCAGATAGAAACGAAACACGTAAAAAGCAGTTTCTTTAACAGAATATCCGCCAGTTTTTATGTATAACCTTGGTTGGGCAGTAAAAGAGCGGTCAGTTGTCATTGTTGTAAACTGGACCCTCAGAGAACAAAAAATAGAATGGGAAAGAGGGGGGGTCCTGTCTCGAGCTCGGATTGCACTTGGAGACAAACAGAATATCTCTCTCTCAACTGTTGTAGAAAACTAGGCTTGTATTATTCTGTGATGCCATTTTTTTCATCATGACAACTGTCACAACATAATCATCAGAAAATGGAATAAAGGAAATTTGGAAAAATAATAGCATGGAAAAAAATGTTTATTTCAAAGTCGAGAAAATATAGAAAATTAAGAAAAAAAGTCATATAATTTATCTTTTATGAAGGAACTTTTTACCTTCGATCATTAAGACCAGTACTACATGAGTACTTGGCCTTTCCTTTAGAAACACCCATTCCCCCTCCCAAAAGAGGGAGGGGGAATGGGCATTTTAGATTGGATTTCTGTCTACGGAACCCTAATTGCTACTAGAGTTGTACCCCGAGACGAGGCTAGCGAAGAGACACCCCCAAGGCGCTGAATTGGTCAAATGAAACAGCGCGCGCTTTCCCCGACTTCCTGTTACACATTTCCGTCCCTTTTCACGAAATCACTCCAACAAATATCCAGCAACCGAGAGTAAAGATGTTACACATCAAAAAATCCCAACACCAAGAAAAAAATATTGTACATTATTGTAACTTCGGCAATACATTTGTTTTGGAAACATATTTAATAGATTAAAATTTCAAGATCTCAGGTCAATGTAAGCGTGAGTAGAGCCATTTCAAATATGAAATGATGATACATTAAAAACAGGTGTAACCGCCACACTTTTAAATGCAAGCATGCAAACGTGCATGCCATGTGTCGTACAGGTACATGGAATTGCATGCCTGTTGTTCTTGGTCGGTCAATATCCAGTGATGTCCCATTGGTTCCCGACTGAAGAAAGATCTGGTAATCTAGCAGCCCAACGTAACACATTGACACCCTATAAAGCATGTTGAATTACAAAAGGGTATGAGGAGTACGTTATCCTCTTTGAAAAAAACCCTTGAGTGATGTTTATAAACCACAGTGCAACAGTTTGAATCACCAGATGGATGTACAAGTTTGCTGTCAGGATGTGCGAATTAAACTCGAGTGGGCTTCTAAAATCAAAGAAAATTGCTAGCGCCAGACCGTAACTGTAGGTGCAGGTCCAGTGTATCTAGGTGGCAAAAAGACTGTTTCAGGCTCTTTTCACTATTTTAGCTTTTCGACTCTTGAGCCTGTAGGCTTCAAACCTTTTACCACCAGGGGACTCCAACTACCTTAATCCGCCTCTGAGTATCTGTTCTTGTTTTAAAAGAAATCCTTTCATAATAGAAATGGACTTGAAAATAAAAATATTTTTTATAACTTTATCAAACATTTTCTTTTCATTTTAACGTTATAAATTAATTTTTGCTGAATTCTGAAATGCATTACACATATTCTTAACTATAGATGGTACCCCGATTCTTCATGTGTGCGACTTTTATTTCTCTTCCTTCTCTGTTTGAAGTGTCCAATCAGCAAGAGGCAAACAAAGGTGTTTTTTTTATTTAAAAAAATATTCAAGATCATTAAGATAAAGGGCAGTTTATACTTAATCTCATTTGCGAATGAAAGTGGATTTTGATTTTATTCATATTAAACGAAAAAGTTATTTTATAAAAATATAATCAAATTTCAACAATGAGTAAAGAAAGATCAATTCAAGAGAAGCGTCCTAATTTTCTAGAAAATGGGAACTGCAATTTTTTTTTTTTTTTGTCCAAAACAAGAATAAAAAATCTTTGATATCTAAAAACTATATTTCGGTTGCTAAGGAATATAATCTTGGAAGGCCCTATGACACAAATCATAAAACAAACCATGATCAATGCTTTCCAAAATTTCGTGAAAACAAATTGTAATAAAGGAGATCAATTCTTCAAAAACAATAAATGATGAAAAATTTAATTTGTTGAAAACCCTACAGCTGCTGTGGGTAAAAGTTATATATTATCACATTCAATTAGGGTTTGCAATCCCGTGCTATATTTTCAATCCTGGGATTTCGGGATTACATTATCCAAATCCCGGAATCCAGGGATTAGGACTGAACTATTTATGAAAAATACTTGCACATTTAGCATGGTTGAAATTACATAATAAAACTGAAAACATAATTAAAAAATTGGTTTAATATTATTATTTATTATAACAAATCAAAACAAAACTTAATTCATTATAAAAAAAAACAAATAAAAAATAGTACTTGTACATAATGAATTCACTAAAAATAGTACAATTTGAATTCATTAAAAAGATTTACCCATTTGAATTAAAATCGATAAGTTTGAGATATACCAAAATCTTATTCTAAATCTAAAACAGAATAAAGCTCTATTTTTATTTTCCATGAAACACTATTTTTTATGTTTACTGTATTTTTGGAATTGATAACTGCATGGTAAGACATTCTAAGGAAGTAGATTTTTCAAAATTAAAATTATGAAGTCTGAACTGAACTCCGACAAGCTCACATATACCTGTGCACAGCATGTACAAATGATAGATGGATTTACATAAATTTTAATCTAAAAAATTTGTCTACTTATACAACTCCATAAAAAAATGTATACTTTCCTTTTATAAAAAATATTTTTAACGTACAACACTAGAAATTAATCATAACACACTAAAATTAACTTAATAAAAATACTCAAAAACAGACTTAAATTTTTTAAATAATAATAATAAATACATTGTATATTTCAAAGTCCAATAAAATTCTGTTTTAGCTTCCTCAAAAAATATCTTTTCTAAATATTTTTAACATGATTTAAATATTAATTTGTGCAGTCTTATTTGAAAATATGCGTATAATGATAACAAAAGAATATTAATATATATCTCTGTATATTAAAAAAAGAAGAAAACTTTTTGAATAACTAACCTATAAATGAGTTAATTCACAAACTTTCAATATTCAGAAAGAATTTTGAAGAAATACCTTTTCGATGGCTCCAAACAGCAATAACAGCTTATAAGAACTTACTTAGAATATAACAAAATAATATTACTCTCAATTATCTCTAGATATATATAAAAGAGAGAGAAATTAAAATAAAATCACATCTTTTATGTTGACTTAAACTGATAATTCACAAAATGATTCCTGATTGATGAGTCAGAAAAAAAATCAAAATTTATTATAAACACATCAAACAAATGAGGCACGTTTTTTTTATTACTGGGGAATAGCAATGAATGTTGCGCAATGTCTCTTTTCGGAGGTGAAAGCTCTCTATACAAAAATGTTAATGAGAAAAAATTTTAAAAAAATTATTTAGGCAAAAATAAAATTCCGGGATTAGTTATTTTTATCCCGGGATTGGAAGAAACACCGGGGTTTCCTGGGGTTGCAAATCCTAACTTCAATAGAATTTCATTAAATGAGAGGTAAATACATAAGGTCCATATTCAAAACGACCGGTACCAACATGAATTATGCCTTATTCAAACTGTATTTCACAGGAGGTACTACAGTATTTTTTTTTAAAATTTATATCTTAAAAAATGCATCATAATTCAAAATTAAAAACATAATTTTCTGTAGCTATTTCATACGAGCTAAATGTAAACGATTGATTTGGACTAACTTCAGTAGGCCAATTTATTCAAAAATGAGTCTGTTGATGGTAGAGATCACAAATTTTTTTTGAATCTCAAGTAACTTCATTCAAGAGTAAAATATAATTCGTTGGGTGGATAACCAGAGTACCTAGCTCTTTCGAGCTTTAACATCTCATCGTTAGGATTTTGAATGACTGTAACGTTATGACTCTTGCCCTTTGTTAAAAAATGTATAATAAACTTTAATAAATTATAAAAATAAGAGTTTAAAAATAATAGATTGCATTAAATGCTTGAGAAAAATAACTTCAAAATCAGTGCAAGCACCGAAAATGAGAGCAGATTCAGAAGAGTAAAATAAAACATCTCCTGTAGCTAGATATCTTCCAAAAACTCTAATTGCCTCTGTCCCTTCAAGTTAGCTGACACCGAACATCCTGTGGATGGGAGAAATGTCCGTTTTCTGACCCCGCTCGCAATGGGAGAAAGTTACAGAAAGAAATAAGAGAAAATATATATAAATTTTCACGGTTTAACATACACACCCGCCTCGAACCCTCAAAGATTCAACACATAAGAAAATTGACATTAAACGTATATGGTACAAAATATAAGTAAATAAGATACATTAAATGCAATACCAGATTCACTATACTTTCGAAAAAATTTCAAAATATAATTCAGACGAAAAATAAATCCCGGGATTTTGGGATTTGAAGAAACACTGGCATCTCCCCCCCCTCCCCCGGGATACCGAGGCTGCGAAACCTAACGAATCCTCCCAATAATTTTAGTCCTCAAATGTTGTTCCCTGACATTTTCTCCGAAAAACTGAGAAATCGCATGACTCAATCAAATTTGAATGATTTAAGCTTGATTAGTACTGAAAATGAAATACAATTAACAGTTTATTTTATAAGCCTAAGTAATGGTTTTGCGAATTTTAAATTCAGATAACGAATATTCTAATAAAAATTCATTTCATTATGGATATATCTTGTTGAACTTTACATATATGCACTTAATTAGATAAAAGGGTTTGCGTAGGGTTTGAAAGGTCGCATGAAGTCTTAAGACATCACTGATAACCAATGATTATTATGGACGTGGTGGGTGGCATAACGGAGAATATTAGGGCTCCCCTGCAAAGTCGGGTTTTGAGACCCAAAAATCTTACAAATGATTGCAAAACCATAGGCTTTGCCCCCCCCCGCAATGCGGGGTGTACGTTACGCCACTGGAGGGGTGTGGAAGTTAAAAGAGGAGATGTTAGCTCAGGTTTCGTCCTTGTAATGACCATGGTTTAAAAGATGAGACTTCGTATTGCTCTTAAATGTGACATTAATAAACTATCAATCAGTGATTAGTAATATGACTTATATATCAACTAAATTATAATATCAATAATTAATAACATTTCATAGGAGACTAGTTCTGTAGCTCTAAGCATTTGTTGGATGAACTTGGTTTCAACTGGGTGAAAAAAAATAATAACCGTATTCCAAAATTTAAAAACAGAAGAAATAAATAGATGTATTTATTATTAATGATTAATTTTTCTTGTAACCTAAGCCAATCTTGCCACCATGTGTAAATAAACATAAGCACCTTCGATCAAACGGATCAGATTTCGTTAGGTGTGATTTTATTTACCTATTCAGTAGTTTAAATGTAACACCAACCGATGATTACAAATAGTATTCCTTCATTGAGAATGCGCCTTTTAAAGGGAAAAGAAAACATATTTGTTTCTCTCACACAATGTGCTGTGGCCGCGGTTGCCTAGTGGTCAATGTAACGGACTCAAGGCTGGCGTGTCCTATTTCGAGCACTACTGCTGAAGCTCCGCCGTGCAGAGGGGCTCGATGAACGTTAAATCTGAAGAGGCTAATTCATCCTCCGTTGGTGTGAAAGTTAGGAGAGGGAGCAATAGCTCACAGGTGCCATCCTCGTCACGTGACCATAGTTCAAAATTGTCAGGCCCTTCGTTAAATGCTCTCGAGTCACTCAATAGTACGACGTTAATATTCTCTCACTCAATATGTATTTTTTCCCCCTAAACTGAACAAAATTGAGATTTTTATGGCAGAATTGTTTTTCTTTCCACTTTAATTCTCGAGCAATAAGTATATATTAATTGTCGAAGAAGTAGGCATGAAAACAGTGTGTGCAACAAAAATAAAATATATCAGTAGATATTTTTTTTTTATACAACAGCAATGGATCATTTCATTTTACCGCATTTTAATAAAGATAGAAGTTTAAAAAAATTAAAAATAAGCATTTATTTATGAATTTAATTTACAAAACTTGCGCGAGTGCATACTTAATTTTAAAATTAGAAGAAAATAGAGTATCCGTGTCACATTAGATTCATTTGAGAAACAGTTTTGCATACACATACAAATCGCCTACTTGCATTTACAGAAATTTTTACACATTATAAAATACACATTTCTTTATAAACTGCACGTGAAAATTCAATTTGATATAAGTATAGATTCATTTTTAAAATGTCTATAAATATTACAAATAAAAAAATTGGGATATTCTTACTTATAATTTACTCCTTTATATTTTGTTTAAAGATTTAAGTTGAAATATGTAATTTATTTTCTAAATTATTGTCACTGAAATTAAATATATACTTAAAAATTGGTATAATTATAGTTCTTTATTTATAATTTATTTCTTCCTTTACTTAACTCAAATAAAACAAATACTTTTAATAGAAAATTAAATCAATGAAAAATATTTAGATTTTATGTGAAAGAAAAAATAGAATTGATAGTGTGAATGTTTATAACAAAAATTACATTTGCGAGAGAATTCAACTCTTAGAGAAAAAGACAATTGAAAATACTGAGCAAAGGCAGAGAAGTATTATTTTTATACTTCCACTGAATTTTATATACTGAGGCATAAAATGACGCTAGAGTGCCAAACCAAACAACCCTGAGTAATCATTTCATTGCACATCCACCAATGATACGCAAGCTGTTTTCCTCCAAAGAAAAATGCCAGAGGGGAGAGTAGTTTGACATTGCGCCATTTTGCTTAGTGCTTGTCCCGACACCACTAGTCACTAAGAGGTGTTGGCATCTCCCGGTATTGCGCGTTATTGAAACAAGTGATAAATTATATTTAATTCAGAAATCTCGTAATTACTGATCGATCGCACTTTACGATTGTGGGTATTAGTATGATTATTAATTGTGAAAAATTTGTCAAGTGTTGGAAGTTTATTTCTCCTTCAAGCTTCTGTAAAGATGCATTGCATCCGATGTCCATCGTCAAAAGGACAATAGGCGGTCAAGAAAATGTTTATGGTAAGTAAATTTTACATAAAGATATTTTTTCGGAAATATTTTATTTTGTCATGAATCTTGACTAAATTGTAATTTATTGCTTGTAAAAGATATTTTAGTGTATCTTTGATAAAAAGCCTTTTCGATTTGGCAACTTTTTTGGGGCGATTTTGTGCTTAATTCTGGCTACCCTGATTCCCATGCTTTATTGTCGTGTTCCGCGGGCTTTTCGATAAATGGAAACAAGTTCGATATACGGACTTTTTTCAAAAATCCCCAAGGGAAGCATTCCTTCCCCCTTAGCCGCCAGGAAACGCTGCAATACTAAACACCCCTTTCCCCTGAATAAACAGTTTTGCAAAGTTCCTGTCTTCCATCTAAGTTTGCCTCCCCCCCCCCGCCACCTCTACGAAAATTAATGGTGGGGGATTCTTTCTAACTTTAGTAGAAGCATAAAAATGAAACATTAAATATTTTTTCCTATATATTATTAAACTAAATAAATTATAATTTAAAAAAATTAAAGAACACGCTTTTATACTGAATCGAACAAAAAAGTAAAAAAATTAGTTCTTATTCTTATATTAAGAATTATTTTTTTACTTTTTAGTTCGATGCAGTATAAAAGCGTGTTCTTTAATTTGTTGAAATTATAATTTATTTTTCATTTTTTAGTTCGATCTACAATAAAAGCATGTTTTTTAGTTTTTTAAACTGTCATTTTTTCATTGTTGAATTTATCCTTGAGTTTGATATTTGGAGCCAGAATTACGTGGCTGCTGGAATAAGTCTTGCTCTTCAATGGATTTTAATTAAAGGGTCTGAAGTGTATTTATTCTCTCTGTTTACGGGGCCTCGGGTGAGTCCCGTATCGTTATATTAGATTCCGTCTCAAAAGAACAGGTCAAACAAATAAAATGTGTGATAAGAAGAAAAAAAGTTCAAATTAAAAAAAAATTAATGTACCACATGTTTTTATAACGGACTAAAAAGTATAAAATTCCTTCTTTTCGTTTTTTTCTTCTTTTTTCTTATTTTTATGCATTGGTATCCACTTCTGAGATATGGTCCAAATTTCAAGTCTCTAGCTCATCGGAAAGTCACACAGTTTAAAATCAATTATAAAATTCCACCCGGATAGACGTTAAATAAGCGAGTTAATAAAAACATGGTAATATTAAGTGTCAATCGTATTCTCACCTTTTAAAGGTATTGCTATATAAAAATAAAAAATATTTAGCAGTTAGAATATAAATTATTTTTTTCACGTCACAAACTTATTTTTTTTATTTTCATTTTCAGAAAAATGTTTATATTATAGTAAGAAATTGACACTCTCCACTTTCTCACATACCGAACACTTTTTTTGCTTGTTTTATTCTTATAAACCACAAGTGTATTAATTTAAAACACTCACTGTAGGGTTATGCCTTTTTCTTTTAGTCGCTAAATCTGGAAATGTTATATGGAATTAGTCGCCAAATCTGAAAATGGTATATCGAATCAGTCGCCAAATCTGAAAATTGTATGTGCAATAAGTTGCAAATCTGGAAGTGATATATTTAAAAGTCGCCAAATCTGATTATCGTGATTCCTGACGATCCTAATGAGGACAATGGAACAAAATTATGAAATTATTGTATTGTCATCGGGCCTTGACAAATGTGCAAAATTTCGAATTAATCTGACCATTTTAAGTGGGTGAAAATTGAGTTACAAGATTCCATTACATGCAAGTGAAACTTATAAAAGCGTGTTAAAAAGTAGTGAAAGGACAAATTTTTGTAGAACTAAATGTAAATAGTTAATGATTATTTTAGCAATACTGCATTGAATTTAAGAATAAAAATCTATTTTTGCAAGTGATTCAGAATAGTAATGAACAAATTCTTCTGTTTATCATCATTAAGCCTAGAAGAGAAACATATTAAAGCAAATTAACTTTAAAATTTAAGTAATAAAATAAGATAATAAGAAAACTAACTTACTTACATAAGCCTAGAAGAGAAATATATTAATATTAAAGCAAATTAACATTAAAATTAAAGTCATTAATTAAATATAAGGAGAATCTTTCATGCTTACATTGAATAAAATAAATTTAAAAGAATTAACTTACCTTGCAGCACTTTATGTATAAAAAATTGTCACAAAAAGACTAACGTCATCACTTGTCAGCAAGATAGATTGCGATAAAAAATCTTGATTAAATTCCCCTTTTAAAGAATTTGACCTAAACCCCTCTCAGCCCAGTCAATGTCCCTAACAATTTCTAAAAACTTATTGAAACAATCCACTCCCTTCTGTTTGCATCACTTTCTAAACATATATACAACAACAAAGAAATTTTAAATCTAATTTTCTACTGCAGGTAGGGAGTGAATCTGTAACATGCTTCCAAGTGCCTTCTATGGTATTTGTGTGGCAATTCGTTACTGGATTTACAAAATGAAGGCTATGATTTAACTTCAAATGATCAAACCCTTGTCCTAAATTTTCAAATGCCTTCCATTTGTTGGAAAAATCATAGTTCCAGGCTCTATCCATTCCTTTAAAATGTTGACTACAATCTCACAAGATCTGTTGTGTACTGCTTCCCCACTGAATTTGATTTGTCAACTTCTGCATAATATAGAATAACTTCAATGACAAATTGCCCCCAATCTGCAACTGTACCAGAACATACATAGAAATAAGCGTTGGTCTGTTTTGTTCTGGTTCCCATGATCAAATGATAAGCGAGACGAAAAATCTGATTTAAATTTAGTTTGCTGCAACAGAACCACAAGGCAAGATGTATGGTTTTAGTTGAACCACATATCTTGTTATTCCTGGAATTTCTGCAAATCCATGATTAACCATCTAAAATAGAATTTTTCTTCCCAAACTTCATCAGAACATTGCAATTGCAGTAAAAAAAATTCTAATTTAATCACAGATGAGTTTCTCTTGCAAAATCTAAAAATAATTTCTTATCCCTACATATTTCATGAACAAAATCAAGATTAAATACTCCCTTTTTTTCCCAAATGGGGCCCTTTTGCTAGAAAAATAAAACATCATCCTAGTATTCTAAAAATACAAATTAATGCATCAATTTAGGATTTCTTTTGCAGATAACTTTGAATAAAATTAATTGGGTATTTTTGTTCTAAACAATATATAAAGAAATTATTTTATTTTTGAATTATGTGAAACCAAGAATATGTAACATTGAATGTATAATTTGTTTTTGAAAATTGATAAATGTATATTGCTTTCCCAATGAGTTACTTCAATAATGCTGGGGTTAGAATAGTCTTCTGATAAAAAAAAAAAAGTACTTTTTAAATAAATTTTAAATTTCATTTGAATGTCTTAGAAATTAGCTTGATTTTTGTTATTGTATGTCTTAATAAAATCAGGGTTATCAGGATGAAAATTTATATTTGGTTTGAAATGCTTATTTTTTCTAAAAAAATTTAATTATAAATTAGCTAGAGAATTATTACCTGGTCTACCCTGTTATAAATATGTGTGTGTGTTTTAAATGCATAAGTTAATTTTATCTGAGATAATTATTAAAGGGATAATACAGTAAATTTTTCAAAAGAAAAGTAAGCAGTTCCTTATCTTTGTGGGAAATTATTTATTTCACTCTCTGCATTCCATTGATAAATGCTAGTTTATGTCCTGCTAGGTTGGTTTTGCAAGAATTATTGACTTTTGGTTAGAAGATTACATGTGTTTAGTTGCAAGCTTTTATTTAAAAAAAAAGATTTTAAAATACAAATAAGATTTTCAAAAAATATGACAATCTCAGTAATCAGAAAATTGCTTTCACTGTTGTGTTTGACTTTTTTCATATGAAACAACGGTTATTAATTTTTTAGATCCATAAGCAAATTTTAAAATCAACCTGCTTCTATTCAGCTTTAAGTGAAATATACTATAGATTTGAGTTTATTGTACAGAAAAAAGTATTACATATTCAATTTTGCTTTACATATTTTGTGTAGCTTTGAAATGAAACCCTTGCATAAGAGCTGCAAAAAAGAAATGGAGGGGAGGGGGATTGATTTTGAACTTTTGTTTGTCTTAATTGTTGTAACTTTGATCATCCAACAAAAGGAATGATTGGAATAAATTCTAGAAAAAGTAAATAATTTATTGCATTTGTATTCAAATTCTACAAATAAAAAATATAAGTTTTAAACTGTAAAAAAGACTTGATGAATTTTCATGTATGTCATTAAATGTCAAATTTCTTTCTTTAGAAAGTGCAAAGGTGCAAATTAAATTGAAATTATTTGCAAACATTCAAGGTTTTGTTTATATCTTATATTCATTCTTCCATAGTTTATGTAATATAGGATGTGTTATCACAAAATAGGAACCCCTTAACTTTCCTGATTGTCATTGCAACCGAACAAAATTTGATATTCATGTTCAAAGAAAACTAAATTATGTTGCTGAGATAAATAAATCAAAATATATATAATTAACTTCTAAAAAACAATTTTTACATTACGATATTTATTTTGTGAGTTTAAGTAAAGAATTATCTTCATTGCTTGTGTCCATAGTTTCATTCTATGTCAGTCATTAGTTACAGAGATATTTGGAGAAAATTGTTTATAGAGGGGCATGCACTTGATCAACCTTGCATCCGTGTGCATCTCCCACTAATTTCTCTTGAGTTGCAGTCTACAGACCCACATATAAAGCATTTCAAATTACCCCCCAAACAAAGTAACCATGAAAAGCTGAACTGAGAGTTTATTAGAAATATATTATTAAAATCATTTTTTTTTAATTTAAAAGAATCTGATGTATATGTGTGTTAAAATTTATATATAGTAGGAATATTTATATATGATAAAAGACACACACTGTAATTCCTACAAAGCTAAGAATGTATAAATTAGATTCTAAAAATATATCAAAACACACCAAAATATATATAAAACAGTCAAGCCAAAACATTATGAACACCTGCATTTTTCAGTGAACTCGTCTGGATTGTATGGAAGACAAGTGATTAAGAGAGAATGGTATCTAACTGCTACAGAGAAATGAAGGTAAGCTATTGAGGGTAAGTGAGGGGAAAGGTAGCTGGTGTAATCGAATTTGAATGAGGGCAGATTGTAATGGCTCAGAACAAGCATCTCCGAAACAGAATGACTGGTGGGTTGTTTGTGCTGTTGTTTTTAGTATTTGTGCAATGTGGACAAGTAACGGTGAAACCAGAAGTAGACACCTAGCTGTTGGACGTCTACACATAATCAAAAAAAGGATGTCGGAAATTGTCCCACTTAGTAAAGCAAAGTTTGCGCCAAACTGTGGGTCATTTGAGTCCAATACGATGCAGGCCCAAAACCAAGTGTTTCAGAACGCACAGCTCGGCGGACATTGTGTGATATGGGGCTGCATCGCAGACGTCCCACTTGTGGAGCTTTGTTACCCAAGTGTCGTTACCTCTACATCTAGAATGGGCTCAGAATCATTGAGACTTGACTATAAATAAGTGGAAGAGTCTCCTGGTTGGATGAATCACGATTTCTCATTCATCATGTTGATGTTTGTATCTGTTACAGGAATACTTTGCAGTAGGATTTAAACGATTTATTAAGTAAAGATTGTAAGCATGAAGGGGCACATATAGCAATGGTTACAGACGAATGGTAAACTCGAAAGATGTTGCCAGATGTTTCACTAGCAATACAACAAAACGATTAAGATTAATTTGATTAGTACAATAGTATCAGGGTACGCCGTCTTCCACAGTCAATCACTTGCTCCCTCCATGTACACAGACTGGTGATGGTGGTATGGTTCTTTGGATAAAATGTTCTCATGAGTGACTGTTGAACCCCTAATTCTGATTGAAGGGACCATAAATGTTGTAGATTATCTGATCGCATAGTTGCGAATCAGTTGTACTTTTACATGGCGCCTGTTTTCCCAACTGGAAATAAAATCTTTCAATCAGACAGCGTCCAATGTCAAAAGGCTAGAATTGTGTTTGAAGAGTACGAGATGCATAAATATGAATTCCAATTAATATCCTGGGCCATCTAACTCTGTGGATGTTATTCTAATAGGATACATACGGGTTTTCATAAAGGCAGCTCAGAAATCAAGAATCATATCAGAATGTCTCAACTTTAGGAGATAATTTCTTAGAAAATTGGTACAACTAGTCTCCAGTCATCTACCAAGAACTTGTGGTGTCCATGCCAAAGTGAATTGTAGCTTTTTTTTGTAGGCAGAAAGTGGTGTGTGTTATTGAGTAGGTGTTAATAATGTTTTGGCTCTTCGGTGTTAACTTTTCCTAAGCTCATTTGAATTTTTATTTTTAAAAATGTTGCATGCATTCATAAGTGTATATATCCACATGTTATCAAAAAATATTCAGATTGTAGATTTTAAGCAAGATAAAATAGTTTTATCTCTCTCACTGATATACTCAAGAAAAATGTTATATACTTTTTTAAATGTCACTTAGTGTATTATTTATAAAATATAACAGTGATAATCATCACTCTTTTAGAGACAAGTTAAAAAGAACAAATACCAATGTCAGTGATAATGCAAGAAGTGTTTCGGAATCTGGAAAAAATAAATTCATTTTTTTAAGGATACAAACTTGTGAACTGCAGCCATCCAAAAAAAAAAAAATTCGTATTTCTTTATTGTGTACCGTTTTTTGTAAATGTTAAGGCCCATGTAAACGTCTACTTTGGCATGTTGGCGCCATAGCGTGGCGATGTTAATTTGTAAACAAATAAGGGTGACGCTAAGGTTTGCCACAGCCATGTGTTTTGTTCAGTTGGAATGCTTCTGTAAAACTGTCCTGTTCCTTCCAATGACTTCATGTCGGAAGTCGCATAAATAAAAAGAAATTGATTTAAAAACCTTTGGATTTCTTATAAAATTATAATCACTACAGTCCATTAAATAATAACCTAACAGTAAATGTTGCTTCATTTGTAGAATTTATTCAGTTTTTTAAGTCTAGAATCTTTTCACATACACCTACAACCGAATTTTTTTGCGAAGTAATTGTCACATATTAGCTAAAAAAAGAAACCGAAAATTTTTAATTAATTTCTTGGAAAAACTAAATAACATACCTCTCGCTTTTATACACAAAACTTTTATTACGAGTGATTATTTGAGATCTACATTATAAATTACAAGTTATGAATTTTTCAAAACTTTAAAAATGAAACTTTATTAAGAAAAGCTAACTTTTCAGTTACTGAAAAAAAATTAAATTATTAGGCTTCAGCCATCACAAGACTTTTTGGTGTGTCATATTCGTATGCATTAATTTAAAATAATTGTATGGTTTTTTTCAAATGGCATTAAACTTTCTCGATATTTTTTTTTGAATATGGTAGAGAGTAAATTATAAAACGAAATATGTGTGCTTACGAGTTGCAGTTTGTTTTGCAGGCTGCATAGTGTCGAAATTTAATAAAAATTGGCGCTCCACTTCCCACCTGACTTCTTTACTTGTAATTTTGTCATTTTAAACCTCACATATATATTACATGATGTATATTCCAAAACGATTTTTATAGTATATCCTGTTAACAATTCCACGTTGAATGCTACAAAAAGTTCTATTTTTTTCGATCAACTAGTTTATATTATGGGTCTAAAAGACCATGGTTTTGTCTAAATTCTTTGTATTGATTCAACTAGTTGGGGGTGAGAGAAACACACACATATTATTGTATTACGTATGCTTGGTAAATTGTCTATGGGGAAGTAGAATTATAATTGCGTTTAGAGAGAATGTCGATTCTTATTCAGAATTAACGTCTGCTGTGTTCCGATCATTCCCACGCTCAACTAATTGAATTAGCTAATCATATCGTGTAAAATTGGCCTAATTGTGCAAGATGTGTGTCTGCGGATCTGTAAATGGGCAATTCAAACTGCCCCAGGCATAGCAAACGGCAAAAGCGTTTGTTTGAAATGCAAATTAAACCATTCAATTTTTTTAAAAATTTAATAAAATAGATGTAATATATATATATATATATCTGCTTGATAATTGATATAAAAAATAAAATTAATATAGAGTTTACTTACTCGATTACATCGAGAGCTTTGGAGTTTTATGTGATAATTTCAGTATCACCCCTGAAAAGAATCCATGGGTCTGAAAATTTATATTCCTTTACATATTAGGTACTATTTGTAAGTCTTCATCGAAAATACGTTTCATACTGAGTAACAGTAAAATATAAACGTTTTGATTAAAATTCTTTTTAATTTTAAATAAGGTAAAAAAATTTCATGAAATGGAAAATGTGTGTCAACAGAAAATATGAACGTAATTAAAATTAATGTAAACTCTTTAACAAACAAGTAATATAAAAAAATTAAGTCAATTCCTACTTAGGTCAACAAAGAAAATTTTTATTTTAGTTTATTTTTATTAAATAATTTCAAACAATATAAATATGTAAATACATATGACAGAATCACAATATTAAGTGGCAAAACACCTTTTTAAATTAACACTAAAAACTTTTTAACCACATTAAATTTGTAATTGCATTTTTTAATAATAGGTGAGAATTTATCTTAAAACCAGTGTAAAATGATGCTGACGTCTAACTAGCATATACTTATTCAGGTTAAGTTTAAATCTTCATCACACCAACTTGGGACCTGAGGTGCATGAGAAGATGTTCCGGTCATGTGGTCAGTCTGACGCGAAACCCTCAGTTTTAAGTTCCCAAGGAAGCTTGGCGCTCATTTTATCGATCCACTAAAGGATGAGTCAACCTTGCCCAGCCCGGAGTTTGAGCCTCAGACCTATGGTGTGGAAGCGCGATATACTAACCACTCAGCCACTAGGCTTCGAAGTATTTTATAAACGATTGAAAATTTGAATAAGATGTATAAATAAATATATATAGGGAGCGTGTGAACTAATAGAAGGAATTGGGAAAATACGACACATCGAGAAGAAATTGTCTGATTGCGATAAAAATTGATATGAAGAACATACATAGAAAAACAATTAAAATTTCCGAACAATTGAATGATTATTTCAGAGTATAAAGGAGGAAGTCAATTAAGGAGTTCTCACCTCTGGCCTGGATGTAAGCTGTCGCCCAGCGTGGCATAGACTGATTAAGTTCTCGGATGGTGTTCTGCGGAATTTCGTGCAAATTGTCTGCAACTGTTGGGCTAAAAATCAGTGATTCTCAAAGTGGTCTATATAAACCCCCAGGGGTTTATGACAGCCTGCAGGGGGCCACGTCAGCGAGAAAGTAAATAATTTGGGGGTCTATGGTTTATAATTGGAGGGGGGGCTATGTTAGTGACCCTCGTTAAATCAGATTATGACTTTAATTTTAAAAGAAAACTTAATCAAGTGGAGACCAGGTTTACCTGTTTAACTGATTTATTTACTAAATTTTATGAAGTAAGTTTGCGGTTACAGGGACCATCAATTCGGCGTTTCTTGCCATAATTAATCTAAGGAGTATAATATTGGACTCGTCCCGAGTCCCCCCCCCCCTAACTTCTCAATTTGTCACTCACAATCCGCCAGGAAAAGGACGTTTTAACCTACGCTCCACATTTAATTGCCCTTTATTCATATTTTGAAACTAGGTTTGAGATTGCTTTGACTATATATATATATTGTAATATATATATTACAGTAGACAATGAATTAAGAGAGATGGTCACATTGAAAGAAAAACAGATGTCATATTACAAGAGGGACTGATCGAAATATGCACTAAGAACTTCTTAAAGTAAAATTTAGAAACGCATATCAGCTATTTTAGAAGCCCTAGAATGGACGAAGCACCAGATTCATCTCTCCCATTAAAAGCATTTGTTTGTTGCTCAGTTACTTTATGTAACAGTTATTTTAAATATTAATTAAATTTTAATTTAATTAACATGTGTATCTTAGGTTTTAAACACTATACTTCACTACAGTTAGAAATTTAATATTTTAAAGTAAGTATAGCTTTACACCAGCTGTCCAAAAGACATTTAAGTTGATAAATTTGCAAAAATTCATTATTTGGTAAGTAGGAATCTACCTAAAACCGAAAAACATGGCAAGAGATACATGAGACAAAAAAGTTTGTGAACCTCTGGGCTAATGCTCAACATTCCTATAACTTCCAAAATGTTCTCCATCTGAGAGAGAATAGGCAAACTAACCGACCAAGGAAGTGTAGAGCAAGCTTGTAGACATTTCATAGCAACACATGTCATGTGCAGCAGAGTATTATGTTGAAAAGTATGTCCTGAGGTGTCTTGGGCCACTATTCCACTTAAACACGTGCCTAAAGCGCAAAAAAAAAAAAAAAAATGAAGGGCGAAAAAAAAGAGAAAAAATTAAAATTACAACGAGCCACTGCAGTTGTAGGTCACTGCTTCTTAGATGCGCACGTGTTTTGCGTGAGCTCCCGATGACCTGCGGGGATAGTAGATGACCACCCCCGGAACCAACTCTCTGATCGATGAGAAACACCTGACTCCCAAGCGGACTAGATATACTGATCGCCTACAACGTATTGAGCTTCATGCTCAAACCAAGAAAGGTCTTTCCCAAATAAATGAGCCGTCTTCTGCTCATTCCCAGGACACCATTACTGAAACCCGGCCCGGAATTACCCCACCAGAACCCAAGATGGACTGGAGCACTGAGAACGAACAACCCCCGGAACCTCCCTGGAATAACAACCCGACTGAAATGCTACTTAAAGACCCAAGACTGACGAAGGAATATACAGACCCCTGCCAAAAACACCAAGACTACGAAACACTCCTTGCCGAAATTGTGCAACGCAGAGAATTCCTCGCTACAATAATACGACAAGTACAGGAAGGACATACAAGCTGGGATATGAACTTCATAGCCCAGAGACAGAAGGACATTGAAGACCTACACAGAACGTTCCAATGTGCACTGGGTAAGTTAGCTCTGTCTTATCCTTGCCCTAACACTAATTGCGAAAATCATTTACAAGATGGTGAAGAATTCGCCAGGAAACTTACGGACGCGGTAGAGGTTTACCCCCCCTTCCAAATAAATAAAGTTAGTAAAAAGAAAACTGATAAGGAAGGTTTCACCTCCCCATCCAAAACTAAAAGAGTTAAACTGACCGACCACCCCAACTTTAGTACCGACAACCCAATTCCGATAGCCAATAAATTCGACGCCCTCGCAACAATGGATACTGACCCTTCGATAACTACAGAAGAACAAATACCCACCCCTAAAATCCCTCCAATCATGCTTAAATACGAAGCAAATTACTCCAACCTAACAGCCGACCTACTCTCAAATTACCCCGAATTAACTTTTAAACTTGCCGGAGATTTCTTAAAAATCTTTACTTCAAACCCAGAAAATTACAGTCAAATTACAACCTACCTAAAAGAGAAAGGACACCAATACTATGATTTCCCCCCCCCAAGCCTCCCGCCCCAGAAAAATCGTAATAAAAGGACTCCCGATATCTACTGATATCGACGAAATAAAAGACGATCTCACAGACCAAGGTTACACTGTCATAAAGGTGGCCCAACTTACTAAATCAAAAACTAAACATAAACTTCCCATGTTCATGGTGGAGCTTACCGCAAAACCCGACTCCCCCGACATTTTTAAACTAAAGACGTGCTGCCACCTAATGGTAAAAATCGACACTTTTAACAGACGGCCGGGGATTACTCAGTGTTATAATTGTAACCTGTTTAATCACTCGTCCAAATTTTGCCACATGCGCACTAGATGCCTAAAATGCGGACAACAACACAGAACCAAAGACTGTGAAATAAAGGAAAAATTAGAAAAACCAACATGCATCAACTGCAAAGAAGTGGGCCACCTGGCCAGCTCATTTAACTGCCCCAAATACCCCCAAATCAAAAAGAAAGCCGAAAAAGCCCAAAACCCAAATACAAATAAAAACACATTCCCAGCAAACAAGGGCGAGGTAAAGGATTTTTCCTATGCCACCGCCCTCCAAGGAGAAAATTTAACTCACAACCAAACCCCCCAACCCAATGCACAGACAACTCAAAATGAAAATCTCACGCACCCCACTGATACCGAAAACCCAAACGAAAGGCCCTTTGGAATAATGGACGCACTCTTTGAAATAAAGAAACTCTTCGCTGATTACCCATTCCTTCTGGAATTGGGGAAGCAGTTGAGGGCGGTAAAAGGTAAAGATAGAATAAATGTGTTCTATGAACATGTTATGAGAAATTACGAGTAGTTTATTCTACTCCAATTTCAAATAGCAAAGACAAACCCTTAAACCACGCCCTCGGGCGCACTCGAGCTTCCAATGGGAGCCGAGTTGCCCGACAAATAGGATAGCTTGCTCTCCTACCTCCGAAGATTTTACCTTAAGGGCCACGCAGAACCACCTGATTTTTTTCCCCAAATTTCCAGTTCACCCATTGACACCCAGACACCTCCCCCCCCCCCCAATAAAAAGTTTCTTTAAAACACCACATATAGAAATACCAATATTTTTAACAAAAAAGGGCAAACTATAAGACAAAAAGCTAACCACCCAATTTGAAAAGAAAGGGAGATTATGATCTCGTCAGAGATCGAGCGCTCCAATTTTGTATTATCAACACCTGCATATTGAATCGTGTGTGCATGTGCGCGGAACTATATGGAAAATGAAAAGCTTAACAGTTTGATGTTGCTATATGCCCTCTAGAGAGTTAAGGGAAATATCTCTCGAGTCAAAACTGGCAAAGTAAAAACAAAAGGAGGTGCACTGAATATAGTGTGGGAGGCGTAAGAATTTAAAGTGCTTAGGGTCCCAAGGAGGTTAGGTCCTGTGGGTGTAGCAAAAAAAAAGTAACACAACCGATCCTAGAATGTCGTTAAAGTACCGCTGCGCTGTCAGTGTTCCAGAAATGACTACCAAAAAGGTCCGGTTATCAAAGAAGACACCCCGAACCATAACGTCCTGTCGGGGACCTGTGTGGTGTGTAATAATTCAGGCAGGATTTCCACATAGTCCTGGATGTCTCCAGACACGTCTATGGTTGTCGTCAGGATACAGTTTGAAACGGGACTCGTCACTAAAAATTATACGTCCGCAATCAGCGCTGTTTCCGATTTATCAAGACCGGCACCTCTACAATCGAACTTGACCGTGAAAAGGCATGAGATATAAGTGCCGTAATGGCCAGCACTAGCGTAAATTCCGCGCTTTCAGTCGTTTATGGAGGGTCATGTTGGGCACATGTGTACGGACCCCTCGGTGGATAGTTGATAATGACGAATCCGGTGCTGTGACAACTACCCTAACAATCGCTCTGTTGTGGCCCTCGGTCGATCGCTGCCGTTCTGACGCAAGCATCGCATCGCTTCGACCCAGATGTCTAGCGATTCGTCCGACGAACTTCTTTCAATCCAATTGATAGCCTAATGGTCAAGGTCATGGAATAGTGATGAGCAATGAGTTTGAGCCTAGTACCGCTGAAGACCCACCGTGTGGAGGGGGTCAAAGCTCAAAAGTCCTCCGGTTGTTGTGATTTGGAAATTAGGAGAGGGGGTGCCAGAGAACTCGGGTGTCGTCTTTCGTCACTTGACTATGTTCAAAATAACGAGGTCCGTCGCCAATAGCCCTCGTACGGCATTATAGTGGGACGTAAATATAACTCGCACTCAATCCGATAGAACGGCCTCTTTCGATATCTGAGATCTGCTCATAATGTGTTCGAATCCTTCAGTGAGGCATTATTACAGTTGACGTAAGATATCGCAGTCGATCGCTGGAGCTCCCGCTATTCAATCATTGGACACCACAAATTTTAATCATTTGAATGTTCTGTGCAGATATCTTTGCTTGCGAAATTTAATTAAATTTGGCAACTCGTTGGTGCGTCGAGTTTTTTGCTACAGAGTGTATTTACACTTATTTCTTAATATCTTTAAATCAAATAATATATGTTAAGGGGGATGAGACTAAGTTAGCAGTTAGGGAGGTTCACTTTTTGGTTTCTCCGAGTGAATGTTGCTGTAAAAATGACGTTAAAATGCGGTTGGACCTCTATTTAACAAATTCGCTAAATCCCGAAAAAAGTTAGTTATGTGGAAAATTTGTTAGATTCATTTTCAAGGTACTTTCTATTCTTGGTTCCAGGAAAAAGTTCGCAAAATAGAAGTCCGACTGTAGTTATTTTTCAGGCATTGCAAAATAGAATTTTTACTTCCCGTGATGATAAGTGCCGTGTTTTTAAAACTGCAGACCGTTATTTTTTACACTCATGGTATGTTTTCTACGCTGATAGTTTCAAATGCGATTTGTGCCTTCAATCTGTTACTGTGCTTGCTACTTTTTATCGTCAACGTTACCCCCCCCCCCGGCTGAGCATCATTTCCAAATTTTTATGTAAACCCTCTCGCACGCCGGTAGTTGTAGATTCTTTCTCGGAGCAGCGTTCTAATAGTACCGAAATGAATTAAAAGCTAAACTACAATCACATAATTGTTCTTCGAATAAGTGTGAACTAGTGTTTACAATTATTTGCTAATCAGCATTGTGTGGTTTTTCTAGCTACAAAGTTGTATACACTGAAGAGCCAAAACATTATGTGTCCTTCTGTTCGATAATGCTTCGGGCCACCTTTAACCTGCAAAAGAGCCGCAACTCACCTTGGAATGGATGCCACAAGTTCTTGGTGGAGGACTCTAGACAGGTTGTACCAAGTGTCTAAGCAACAGTCATTCAAAGTAGGAATATTTCAACATGGTGGTATTTGATCTCTGCCTGTGCCTTCCTGTGAAAGCTCAAATGTGCTCTGCCACATTAAGGTCCGGCGAGTTAGGTAGATCATTATGCTCCCAGAACCACTTCAACACAATTCGAGCTAAGAGACGTGGAATGTTGTCCTGTTGGAAGATTCCATTTCCAGTTGGGAAGACAGATGCCATGTAGGGTCCGCATTTATGTTCTGATAGTCTGCAGCTTTTTTGTTCTGTTCTACCACAACTAAGTGTTTCGGAGCCGCCTATGAAAAGGTTCCCATGAGTATAATACTGCCATTAACAGCCTGTCATGATCTGCTGTATTTGGGATGAGCAACTGTTCACCCGGAAGACGGCGCATCCTAACATGACCATCGACGCGATGAATGGTAAATCATGATTGATCCAACGTGAAGCAAGTCTTCCATTTATCTGTAGCACAGTCTCGATGATACCGGACCCACTGTAGGCGTAGTTGACAATGACGCTTGGTCAACAGAGGCACACGAGTGGGTACATCTGCTGCGCAATCCCAAGTCCAACAGTATGCGCTGAACTTAGTGTTCCGAAACATTTGCACTTGGACCTGCATTGTATTGGTCTATCAGCTAAGCTACTATGTGCCAATTTTGCTTTACTGAGAGAAACAGACCGATGTCCATTTTCTCTGTAGAAGCGTGGCCGCTTAACTTCAGATCGTGAACAATTACCAGTTGTGCAATTTCAGAAATACTCGTTTCGAGTCTTCGGTCCATAACAATCTGCTATATCAAATTCGCTTAGATATATTATTATTCGCTTAGATATAATATATTATTCGCTCTTTTTCTATCCCTCACAAAAGTAAGTGCAAAAATGAAAGTTCTACCTTCTGCAGACGAATTCTTTGAAAAATGTTGTGATGGTCATAATGTGTTTTGGCTCGTTAGTGTATATATAGGATTCATTTACCGCAGTACTTGATTGATCCGAATAAATTTTTTACTCCACCCATCACATCAAAGCTGACAATAAATCTCCACCCTTTATGCCAGCAATTTTATTTTAACTATACACACAAATAACTTTTTCGTCTGAAATATTTTTCAAAAGTGTTATTTGTTAATTTGTATTAATGGCAGCGCTAAAAAATCATTAGATTTTTAACATAAAAGAATGTTTTTCATCTAATTTTATTTGAAAAGCTTCGTTTTGTATTTTTTTTTAAAAAATCAATAATACATTCTGTACTAATATTTTTATTTTAATAAAAAGAAAGAAAATTAAAAATGAATTAGCCAATGGTCTGTTATTTTTCTAGATACAAATTTTAAATCTTTTTGAATTCAGAACAATTCTGTATGCAAATTTAATTTTTTGAGCATATCCACGGACGTTTTAAGATATTGGACAACTGGGCTTCGAGGGGGGGGGGAGGTGCTAGTAAGATTATGATCTGAATAATTTTTAACTGTCAAAAGTTACTTCAGGACATTATCCAGAAAACTGAGAAATTGAAACTATGTCAACTGGTCTTATTGGTATGACTACATTATTAATCCATGTCCATGTCTACGACCAACACCATCATTATTCGCTTAATCGAAAGTTTGCAGTTGGTTTGTGCCTATGTTTATGAGTACTAGTTGCCATTTTTACGAATATTTGACAACGTATGCCATATATTGGGCAAATATGTCGCAGGGGGAGCCTGCTTTTGCATAGGGGCCCAGGGCTTCTAGAAGTCGTTAAGACGTCACTGAGCATGTGCCCATCATATTTTCATAAACAGCTTCAGTAAATGTATGAAAAATTTTATTAATTCAAACAAAAAAATACACTAATTTAATTATTTACTTAAACTAGTATTTTTACATTGATTGATTGCTGTTTTGTCAATATATCTTTTTTCTAATAAATCGGAAATATCGAAACGAGAAATATTCTTCATATTGAATTTTACGGTATTTTCAGCTGGTAAAGTATCAACATTCAATCTTGATTTCTCACTTGGCCAAAAATCATTACCAGTTGTAAAAAATACTTTTAAGTGTTAAATTATTTCCAGGGCTGCACAATGTAAATTCAACAAGAATAACTAAATTTTCATATGGAATGCATTCATTTTTGAAATGTTTAAATATTTCCACCCATCTTTTATCAATTTCAACATGTTGTAGGGTTTGCAATCCCGTGCTATATTTTCAATCCCGGGATTACATTATCCAAATCCCGGAATCCGGACTGAACTATTTATGAAAAATACTTGCCCATTAGAGTGATTGAAATTACATTTTAAAACTGAAAGCATAATTAAAAATTTGGTTTAATATTATTATTTATTGAAACACGTCCAAACGAAACTTAATTCATTATTAAGAAAACAAATTAAAAAAATAGTACATAAGGAATTCACTAAAATAGTACAAATTGAAACCATTAAAAATTGACCGACATTTGAATTAAAAATCGATATGTTTGAGATTTCCAAAAATCTTATTGCAAATTTAAAACAGAATAAAAAGCACCTATTTTTTTATTGAAACACTATTTGTTTATTATATTTAGAATTGATAACTGCATGGTAAGACATTCTAAGGAAGTAGATTTTTCAAAATTAAAGTTATGAAGTCTGAACTGAATCTTTTTTTCCGACCTGTCCACAGCATGTACAAATGATAGTGAGTGAGTGAGTGAATATTAACTTCGCACTGATTAGCAACACGAGGGCTTTTGGCGACGGTCCGCGTAATTTTGAACCATGGTCAAGTGACGCGGACGACACCTGAGCTGGCACCCCCTTTCCTAACTACCACACCAACGGGAGGACGTTTGAGCTCTCGACAGATTTAACGTGCATCGCGCCCCTACACGGCGGAACTTTAGTGGTACTGGGATCGAACTCATGATCCGATGCCTAGACCACTTGGCCACCGCGGCCACTGTACAAATGATAGAATGGATTTACATAAATTTTAATCTAAGAAATTTTTTTACTTGTACAACTCCCATAGAAAAAATATGTACTTTCTTTCTTTTTTTAAAAAAAAAATCTTAACATATATCACTAGAAATTAACGATAGCACTAAAATCAACTCTAATAAAAATACTAAAAAAATAGACTTCAATTTTTTAAATAGTAATAATAAATACTTGGTATATTTCACAGTTTCTGTTTTTTAGCTTCCTCAAAAAATATCTTTTCGAAATATTTTTAACAACATTTAAATATTAATATGTGCAGTCTAATTTGAAAATATATGTATAATGATAACAAAAGAATATTATTAAATTTATCTCTGTATATTAAAAAAAGAAAACGTTGAATAACTAACCTATAAATGAGTTAATTCACAAACTTTCAATATTCAGAAAGAATTTTGCAGAAATATACCTTTTTCGATGCTCTTAACAGCAATAACGACTTATAAGAATTTACTTAGAATAACAAAATAATATTACTCTATCTCTTGATATGTATATATATAGAGAGAGAAATTAAAAAAAAACACATCTTTTATATTGACTTAAACTGATATTCAGAAAAATGATTCCTGATTGATGAGTCAGAAAAAAAAAATCAAAATTTATTATAAACACATCAAACAGATGAGGCACATTTTTTTTTATTACTGGGGAATAGCAATGAATGTTGCGCAATATCTCGTTTCGGAAATGAAAGCTCTCTACATTAATTTTAATCTTTAATAAGATATGATGTATTTTTTAAGATATAAATTATAATTCAAAATTAAAAACATGATTACCTGTTGCTATTTCATACGAGTTAAATGTAAACGATTGATACAGACGAACTTCAGCAGGTCAATTTATTCAAAAATGGGTCTGTTGATGGTAGAGATCACAAAATGTTTTTGAAACTCAAGTAACTTCACTCGAGAGTAAAATATAATTCGTTGGGTGGATAACCAGAGTGCCTAGCTCTTTCGAGCTTTAACCGCTCATCGTTGGGATTTTGAGTGACAGTAACGTTATGACTCTTTCCCTTTGTTAATTAAAAATACTAAAAATGTATAATAAACATTTAATTAATTATAAAAATAAGACTTTAAAAATAATAGGATTGCATTAAGTGCTTGAGAAAAATAACCTCAAAATCAGTGCGAGCACCGAAAATGAGAGCAGATTCAGAAGAGTAAAATAAAACATCTCCTGTAGCTAGATATCTTCCAAAAACTCCTCTGACCCCACTCACGATGGGGAGAAAGTTACAGAAAGAAATAAGAGAAAACGTATGAATTTTCACGGTTTAACAAACACACCCGCCTCGAACCCTTCAAGGTTCAACACATAAGAAAACTTACATTAAACGTATACAGTACAAAATAAGTAAATAAGATGCATTAAACGTAAAAACTGATTCACAATACTTTGGAAAAAATTTTAAAATATAATTCAGACGAAAATTAAGTCCCGGGATTTGAATAAACCACCGGGATCCCGGGGCTGCAAACCCTAATATGTTGATTTTTCCCATTGTGCTAATTTATCAGAATTTAAGCATACATTCAGTTTTCTAATTTCTTCAAACACACAATTGTTATCGATTTTAATATCTGCCGAATTTACTTGTGATGAAGCCAAGAAACACCATTGAAAACTGTTATTTCTTGTGATATTTGTTTCAGACATGTATTAGAAATGTGTTCGCGGTAAAAGTTCTGCAGTTCTTTGGCAAACTTTTCCATTATGCCGGGCATCTCTGAATACAAAGATTAACATATTAGTTTTAAAATATCCAAAAGGAGGATATTTGTGCGAAGCACACTTTTCGCGCGGAAAGACGGAACCAATATAAAAGGGCTGTCCTCCCTAAAGGAGGACGATTGGTCACAGCTTAATATTCGTTTAATATATTGTGTATAATTTTTCATTTAAGTTTATCAGATAAATTTAGCGTTTTTATAAACACTTAAAAATTTATTTTATAACTATACAAAAGATAAAATTTTAATGTATGGAATGCCAGTGAAATATTAATTCGCTTAAAACTCGTTAAATTTTGTTTCAACATTAGGCCGATTCGGAAAGGCGGCAAATAATCGTTCCCACGAGGCATTGTCAGAGTGGTGGCTTAATATCGTTGAGTTATTCAAATAACTGAGATTTTTTTATGTGAGTAATTTTCAACATTTCTTTCATTTTGTTTTGAACTAATATGAATATGAACATTATAAAAATATGTATTTACATTTTCATTTATTTCTGATTATAGCTATAATTGTGGTATTTTAAGATTCATTAACTAAACTAGTTTGCTTCAGTGCTTGGAACGGTCTTTCTTTTCTTTTTTTATTTAGAGTAACATCTCTTGTATACCTATTTAAAAACTTCTATTGAAATATGCCATATTTCAAATGAAATTATTTTTCACTGGAGATTATGCATTATTCTTATAACTCTGAAGAGTTCTCAAGTGGTAGGGGTTGTTAAATGTATTTTTTCCGGTTATTGTTAGATAATTTTTAAAGTCCTGATTACAATTCTTTTAGTTGGGCATAAATGCAACCTATTAGGATTCTCTCTCTCTCAACACTGGGAGAGAGAGGTGACAAACAGTTACAATACCTTGGCGAATTTATCCCTTGTGGTTGGCTAACATGAAGGCACCATCTCTTTTTGTTCTCCCCTTTTTTAATTTGTATGTTACTTAAAATGATATAATTGTGAATTTAAGCTTTTGGGGGGTTAGTTTTCGTTTTTACGAAGAAGAATTAAGTAATAAATTTAAATTCTCAACATTCCCTGCATTTCATTTTGAACTCTAATGTTCTGTTGTCTTTACATCTTAACATAAAAGAACTTCATTTTTATTGTGTTTTTGACGATTTATTAACCCCTTGCCTGTGGAATATATGTAAAAAAAACATGCCTAAAATGGAAATTTTTTTCCTTTTCAATTTTGTTTGTTATCTTCGAAATGTTAAAAATAGGTTATTTAAAAAAAAAAAGACCATTTTTTAAGTGAAATTACTTCTATAGTCAATATTTTTGCATATATTGGAAGTGTTTCTGAATTACAATAACTTTTGGTCAAATTATAGCACAAAAATCATATGGCATAATTTTGTAGATATAATAAATTAACACACAAAAAAATATTATATGTAACAACTTTCATGAATTCAGTGGCCCTCGGATTCCTTCGAATTTCACAAATCCCTTGGAGTGTGGTATATACGAACTGCAAAACAAAAATCAGGCAAACGGTGCTAAATTATCGAAATTTTCGCTGGGAAGTATCACCCTGTATTGAAAAAATTACATATTATGCATTACACGAACTGAGTTCAGCTTCATGGGATTAAAAGACCAATTTTTTGCCTTCCTAAACTCAGCTCAGACATTACAAAACTAGAGAACTTGCATTGTCCAAACTGAGTTCAAGTGTCATTGAACAAGAAACTAACGTGTAAATAGTTTTAAAAAAACCTTCATTGTTAGAGACAAAGATCCTTTCTAAATTTCCAATGGAAAAATTAAAGCATTCTTGGAAATTTCTTGAAAGTTTCAATTTATTATTTATAATTGGAATTGTAAATCCATCAACAGTTATATGGGAGCAAAAATTTGTCAAAAACTGGAAAATAATTGTGAAAGTTTAATTTAATTTTTGTTTATGTATGAAAAAAAATTATTTTTTTGTATCTTTATATCTTTTACAGAGTAAGCTTTTTCTCAAGAATTTTCACAATAACTGTTTGTTTTTATACATGTATGTGCCTTTTTTTTTCAGGGCTGATGAACGTCCGCCCCAATTCAAGTAAGAAAATTTAATTTATTCATTAAGCTCAGAATTTTATATGATGCTAAAGTTAAAACAGCATTGGCCTAAATTGCTTGTTAAATTTATTCAGATTCCAAATTAAATTGTGAAATTACATAAGTTTAGCGTTTTTGAGACTTTCTATTGAACTTCATATTGAAAAATAAGTGCCAAATGTTAATTTTCAATGACCCAGATATTTTTTTTTTTTTAATTCTAGTGACTAATAATTTGTAAAAGATTTCTATAACTAGGAACAAATTACTATTGTTCATCGTTTGCATTTTTCCGCATACATAACTGCTATTGATTTTAAATAATAAATTTTATTGAATAGTAAAATTTATATTTCAGTGACGGCCAGAGGCCACTGAACAAGAATGGGCAAAATCCACCCCGGCGAATGAGGTCGTCGTTGACTTTGTTCACCAACCAACAACCAGGTGCTGATAATCAGGTAAATATTTTATTTTTAACAGAGGGTATTTGCTTGAAACAAATTTCTTTTTCTTAATACATATTTGTTTAATCTTAAATTTTAGAGAGTAAAAGAAAAAATTTGTACTAATTTAATTTTATTGTTTGCAATATTTATGTAAATTGTTCTAGGTAAAAAAGATAGCAGACTCTTCAAATTTTAATATTGATATTTTATGTACTCCATCACTAATTAAATAATTTGTATTTAATTCATTGTTGTTTCTGCAGTGATTTGTTTTTCATTTCACATAATTCTATTTTATTATATTTGAATTTTGACTTGAAATTTCTAAAAGAATCAGCAGTTCATTTCGTGAAAGTTATTTCCATACCTTGAGCAGTATTTAATCATATTGACCTTGAGGTTATACTTTCTCTAAAGTTTTACTGCAATTGATGTCTGATCTGTCCAAGCCTCTTGTTTGCCAATCTGCTGCAGGTTTCTAGTTCAATATTTTTTCATTGTGTATTGTTGTTAATTTTGTATTCTATTTTGTATCCTAATCATGGTGTTTGGTATTGTGAGCTGGATATTTGTGTTCTTAAAGATTTGGTGTTTTGTGAAGCCTCTTTTCTTTATTCAAATTCAAACTATCACACCCCTTGTTGTGTATGTGCCCATAAGATAAAACAAAGAATTTAATCATTGGCTCACTCATTTTCATCTATCTTTGTGTTGGAAGAAAGCAGTTTGTTTCAATCAGTGCTCTTCAACTTTTTTATCCCATGGACCATTTAATTTTTGATAATTTTACCATGGTGCACTGAGGGTGGGATGTTGATTGTTTATATTTTAGGTTTTGATTTAATAATTTCAATTTAGTTGTAATTAAATATGCCTTCAGAATAAAATAGTTACACCAAAAAATGAATATAGAGTTACACAAAATCGGAGAGAAACAAACCACAATAAATAAAATCAAAATAATTTATTATTCCTTGGATAGACCAGTACTGGCCCAAAGTTGGGGAGAACTGGTTTAAATAATTTCCGAAACCTGTTTTGATATGTCTGAAAGGTTCAAAAGAAATGTTCTAGGATGCTTTCTACTGTAATGTATTATGCGTGTGTTTTAATTTAATCTTTATCAAATTTTATTAGCATCATGCAGAAAAGGCACTTTTTAATCTGAGCATCAACCTCAAACAGACTAGGCAAATGAAATTTATGTTGAGGTTATAAAATTTGGAATTTCCCCCAAATGGAAATGGCATTTCTTCCCTCGTCTCCAAGGACATTTATAAAAATTAAAAGTAAGGCAAAAATTTCTTCTCAGAATTAGGATCAGTCATGTTAAATTAAAATTCATGCTAAATCAAAATCATGTAAAAAAGTTCACACAAGAACAAAATTCAGGTGTATTTGAGTAAACTACTTCTGCTTAAATCAGTGGTCTTCAAACTTCCTTGATTCATGGAAGCTTTAGAACTACAAGGTGCTTTCGTGGTCCCCAATTTTCATACTCAAACTTGGAATATGTCTTAAAATAATATTTTAAAGCAAATCAATTTGTCATAGGTGCTTTTGTAAAGGCAATTAAAAATGTATTGTATTTGTTATCAAAAATTTGTAATTGAATTTTAATTTAAGTTACTCATTATTAATATTAATTTGTGATCTAAGTGTCGCATACCATTATATTTAGTAACAGGAATATGTGCTTGCATTTTTTTTTGCAAACTGTCGAAGTCTACATCTATTGAAATCATCTGCAGTCTCTTTTCACATTCTGTGTATGATTTTATTTATATCGAATTTGATGTGTTGATCAACTGTTCCTTCGCCTCTCATTATAGATGTTTTTTCACAAATGGAAAAAGGTGTTGCATTTCCCATTAGAAAACTATTTAGTTTATTAAAACATTTCACTGGCGAGTACAAAATTATTTCATGGAATCTGGGATAATAAACAATAGAATGTTCACATTTAATTGTATGTTGTACATTTAATGAAAAAAAATTTAATATCCTTTTATTATATTATTATAAAAGTTTTTAAAAAGTATTGCAAAATAAAGTTATATTATGTATAAATAAAATTTTCAGTTTGAATGACTGGAATGAGCTCTATAGATTCTAGTGGTTTATACAAATATCATAGGGAACATGAATCCATTTTGTATACACATTTATAATTATTGTTTAAATTTTTTTATTGCGACTCAAACACAGTTTGAAGACCACTGGCTTAAATCCTTCTATTTTTTAAATCTTACATGGCAATACATATATTTTTTTTAATTTGTATATTTTATTCTGCATGGTATGTGTGATAAGCACATCCATTTGGGGTGGACCATATGAATTTATATTTATATTGTGACATTTTTTATGTGAAAATAGGCTCTGGTGACCTTTTTTTAAGATTAATTTTCTTTTCATAGCAGAATAGAGTTGGCCAAGAGAATCGTGGCGATGGTGCCGCGGGTGATGCTAATGAAGGTAATATTCTTTCTTCATTTTGTTTTTAATGAAAACAAATTATTTCATGCAAAAATTCTATTTAATTTTATAGTTTAGTATAAATTATTGTATATTTACTTTAAATAAGCATGGAAATTTAACTGGAATTGTCAGAATTCGACTGTTCCATATACCAGGGGTTGACAACCTTTCAGTTGTGGCATGCCAAACCAATCTAACCAATATTTATATATAATTATATTAATTATAAATAATTTTTTATAAATAATTGTAATATATTTTATGTATTATTATGAGATTTTATTTATAATATATTGTATTTCATGTTACAAAACTATTTGTAACTAATTTTTTATAGCATATAATTTAATATTTATTATAATATATTTCTAAAATAAATATTATTTATTAATAATATTCATAACATAAAAATAATTACGTAATTACAGTAATTATTATACTTTTTAAAGTACAAAATAATTATCTAAAATATCATTTAATATTTAATAAACTTTTTTTAAAATAAACTTATTTAATTGTAAAAAAAATGAATGAATTTAAAAATTAAAACAAAAAAAAATGATCGCATGGATTCAAACTGAAGCCGATTGTGTAGTAAACAGGTACTTAACTGCCCATGCTGCTGCATCATTGGCAGAAATTAAAACTTAATTGTATAAAAGCTAAGCATGAAATTTAAAGGCTATTTTCTCCGAATTGACTGGCCATTCAGCTGAATTACATTGAGGGTTGAACACCCTAAAGGAGTACGAATAGTGCACAAAGTCTCATCCCCAAATGAATTTCCTTAGTCGTGCCCTCCCCTTGTTAGATACATTTAACCAAAAGTGAAATGCAGAATACACATGCAATTTTCTCTCCACAAATAATTAAATCTCTTCAGCAATGGTATCCGATAATATAGGAAATAGCTATGAGTTGTCTTTCAGATTATTTTGTAATTCCGTAAGTATCAATAATTGTGAGGATGTTCATCAAATAAGGTCCATTACAAACTAATCAACTTCCATTCACTCAAAAATCTACAAATTTGTAGAGTCTCGCAGAGTGCCACTGAGAATTGTACTGCCTGCCACAGGTTACCGACCCCTGCCATATACTATAATAGAAATTTATTTTCTATGATTTTTTTGGTAATCTAAAATTGTCTTTTTCAGCAGTTTTAAATCAGCAGGACAATGAAAATCATCCGGTTGGAAATCGGGAACCAGCAGCTGGCAACAACTGATTTGCATTGCCTGCACAGAATTTAAAACTATGTATTATCAGAGTTAAAATGTTCTTTGGGATTTTTTTTTATTCAGCTCTAATAAATTTCATTCAATTTTAATTCAGTCTATTGCAGTCATTTTTGATTCTTACTATTATTTTTGATTGTTGTGAATGAAAAATCTTGTCTTGTTTAAAATATCATGAATAACTCGAATTAATTGGTAACATTGGATTTCAAGATAGTTTTGCAATATAATTAAGTGTGTTGTTTGTGAAGATTAGAATGGGCAGTTGATTTAAAAAGTCACTTGATCCACAGTAACTGAATTCGTCTTCACTGGCATATCTAGTTCCGAATGGGCCCAGTGTCGGAATTCCATGTGGGCCCAACTTCGAAAAATAAATAAAACTTTTTCCTAAGAATTAGCCTAATTTAAGTATTTTTCTTGAATTTTTTTTTTTTTTTTTGGTAAACACATTTATGATAATCTTTACCGTAAGGGGACTTTTGTTTTTCAAGTTCATTTGTTTCCATTGACAGTATTGCTAAATCCAATAACTGATCTTATCCTATGGAAGTTTGAAGTTAATTATTAAAGAAACCTTTCACTATTGCAGTTGTGACTAGAAAGGTAAAAAATAATGGACACACTGTTATAAAACCCAAATACTGGAGGCACAGTTGTTGAGTTGAATTAACACTTTTGCGAGCACCTTGATAGAATGG
>BMAO01003012.1:0-20239 GCA_019973975.1 Trichonephila clavata
AATGAAAGTTCTCGTTTTTATAAATTAAGAATTATACAATGTGCATCATTCAATTTTCTGGACAATCAGACCAATTCTCGAAAGTCATGTGAGTTTTTGAATTTCCGGTTGCATTTTGTATAAATATCGAAGATCTCTGGAAAATTCCCGTCGCTTTTGTCCGCTTTTGTGTACGCTAAGTGTTGTCCAGATTTTTTTTCGTGAGTGTGATCGTAAATAAATGTTAAATGCTATATACATATATAGCATTTAATTATATATATATATATATACACACTCGCTTCCAAAAGTTAAGCACAAAGAGAAGAGGAAAATGCTAATTTCTGGAAGCCAATCAGGATTGAAGAGGATGCAATTCGCTGCAGAGGTAGATGGAAGTATGCAAATATGTTAGGTAACAGCCAATCGTGAAGAATGAAAGGATTGCGCGTATGACGCGGCCAGCATATTCGCCCGACTTAATCCCATTGAAAAATTTTGGGATGCTCTCGGCCGTTCTGTTTCACGTTTCCCACCTCCAGCCACACTTATTGAGCTGGAAACTGCTCTACAAGAAGAATGGTGATTGCTTAATTCTGCAGAGGTTGACCAGCTAATTGAAAGCATGGTCAGAAGGTGTAAACTTTGCATACAGATGAGGGGGGATCAAATACCCTAGTAATGTCCTTTTTTTTCATTTTATGCTGTTTATTTTCACTTTATACATAATTCTGTTTAAGTCTCCAGTATGACATTATCTGATAACTTACAAAAATTTAATATTGTTTTCATTTCTGTATATAATTATTGATTTGGTTTTATGTATAAAACAAAAATGCTACTATACGTGTTTAGCAGACCAAAATACTTCATAATAAACTATTTTTGAGCCCGAAACAATTTTGATGTTGCCTAGTGTTATCAAACATCTAATAGTCATTATTTTAAAATTTCTAATAACTGATGAGTAGTAATTCGCTAATAGTATTTTTGCAACTGAAAAAAGTGAGTAATTTCTAGCTATGGATATTTTTGGTTTAGTTGCTTATTATAGATTTTCCAAAAGAAGTAAGTGCAAAAAAAATTGTATTTACCCCGATATTACGAATAACCTCGATTTAATGAATAAGATGTTCAGTCCCAATGAATTTGTTAAATAAGGGTCGGACTGTGTACAGTAGAACGTCGTTTATTCCGAACGTTTATTATCCAAAGTGTCAAATATCAGAGGTAGTTTTTTTTGTCAACTACATGTACTGTATATGAATACGTTTTCGAGCAGTACAATGCTCAACAGTTGTTTCACGTGAGGCCAAATGTGACAGGAAAACCCAATGTGAAAGATATTTGGGGAATTTCAATTGTGTGATTTGGTAAACATCTGTGTGGAATGTTAGGTCAGTTTGTTTCCAGGGGGGGGGTATTCCTGCCTTTGTTGAGTTGTGAACTGCAATGGCTTCGAATTCAAAACGGAAGCGCAACGTCTTGAACATAGAGACAAAACTTGAAATATTGAACCGTTTCGCGAAGGGAGAAAGTGGTTACGATGCAGAAGACTGTGGATTTCAAATGCTAAATGATGACGAGATTTGACTTCCGTGCAAGAAAAGTCCGACCCTGTCGACGATGAAACGGATGAATCAGAGACCTTGCAGCGAAAAACGAAGGTGTACAATGGTGCACCAAAAAATAATTGATTATTTTCCACAAAAAAGGTAAAATGAAGACATTTTGTACCTATTTTGCTTTTTCTTCAAGCTCGTTTCCCACATGTGATGATTTTCAATATTCGTATAGTGTCCGGTTTCATGTACTGCATGGATAGCATTCGGTTTTCGGTTATCCGAACAATCATATATCTGACAGTGTACGGTCCCAATTGATTCGGATAAACGACGTTCTAACTGTATATATTATATATATATAGTTCACATTTATACACAAATACTAAACACAGAAAGTATTATAAATCCTTTACTCAATCTTTAGAAATCAGATTACAAAGGTCTTCGATACTTTTTCCCTGAAGAATAAGTATTCTTCAAATATAAAGAATGTCTATTGTAATTTTCGATCCATTCAGTTGACGGAGATATCGAATTTTAACTTCAAGGTTGAAAATGAGATTAAATGTAACGATTTTGAGCTTTTCTACAAAGAATCTACCTCTATAAAGAATTTACAAAAAGATTTTGCAATTGGTGTATATTTATACGATCAACAAAAAATATTGCTCTTATATGTAACTATTATTACAAAAGATTGCTAGGTGGCCATATTAAAGCAATAACGATATGTAAATATCAGAATATGGTAGTAAAGATAATTATGGTGAATGCTTAATAAAAATTAGGTATTCACTTAATAAATATTAAATATCGTCAAACATAAATATTTTGAACACCTAATTTTCGAAAAAAAATCTTTTTTCTGAAACATTAAAAATGTCTATAATATTGCCAAACGTGGAAAGCTTCTTCAATAGAATCTTTAAAGAATCATTGCTGATTTTAAGCATACACAAACACACAGTAATAGTTAAAGACAGGTTAGAAATTCAGAAGTCATAATAGACGAGAAGATTTTTTTTATATATATATTATTGATAAGAGTTTTAAACTCATTAAATACAGATGATGGTATTAGAAGTCTTATGTGTTAATAAATGATATACATCCTTTATGTCACGCAATAAAACTAGAAAAAATTAATGCTCTTGTCAAACTTGTACTACGAGAAAAATTCATTGCTTCCAGTGTAAATCTTTATAAACAAATTAAAGGGCTTCCTCAGGGTGGAATTTCGAAGAGATGTTATCGAAGCAGTTACAGGCATAATATTTTTGTATTTCTTGTTTTGAAAGATCTTTTTTTGATAATAAATCCTACTTTCTGCATATTATTTGATTATTTTTAATTAGTTAAAGTTCTTAAGCCAATAATTATACGTTATACCTGATGACTCTATACCATGTTTGACTCTAACGCAAACAACGCTGAATTTTTTAATTTGAATTTACAGATAATAGTTAAACATTTAACTGCTTTCCCCGTACACCGTACAGGCTACCGAAAGTTATCCACAACCGGTTTGCCCGTACGCTGTGCCCTCAGGGGCTCACCTTCTTTAAGTGAGTACGGGTGTTACAATTCCGAGGTGCCTAGTGATCTTTTCCTTTCCACGGGTTTACTGTCTTTGGTAAACACGGGCTTCATGAACCCGGGTACCTAGTGAACCTTCTCTATTTTCGACCTCTTTCTTGTCATTCAATTCATTCTTTCTTTCTCTCTTCCGTCTAGACACAGATATTAAAACAAATGTTTAGCGCAGTATAGCCGAAATCGGCTCCTTGCGCCAATAAACCCCAAAATCATCACTCACTCACCGTACGCTGTACGGGCACTGATATTTTCTTTTTCTATCCTTGATTTGCGCATACTTTTAATTTCTATAGTGAGATTTTTAAAGCTAGTGTTTTTAAGAGATGCAGTTTGTCTATGGTACTGAAATATACTGCTCATCCGGGATTTTCTTTGTGGTGAAGGCGGGAATTTTTCCCTGAAAGCAGGAATTCAGATTCTCGAAAATATTCGATAAAGAACAGAGATTGGCAAGGCAAGGTACAATTTTTTTGCTCGAGGAGAAATAAAAATGGAAAGGTAATCCAAAAAAGGCGATATTACTTCTGTCCCTAATGCAATTTAAGTATTACACCATGCTTCAAACTGTGTGTACACACAATATCGTCAACCGTTAGAAAAAGAGGTACGAACGCGAAATTTTTATCAAGTAAGAGAGAAATTGTTTTAGGATAAATGAAACATTCTTCATAGCATGAAGGGTGTACTTATAAGAAGAAAATATTTGGGGGGGGGGGGTTTACAATTATAAAATAAAAAAATTGTGTGAAAACTTTAAAACTGAAAATTAAAATAAAATTCTTACATTTTCGCACTCTGTTATTATGCTTAGTTATACACAATAAAAAAATGTGCCTTTTTTGGAACATTTTGGGCAAAAAAAATTGACTGCTTAAAGGGTTAATAAAGGAAAAAGGAATGTTTATGATAAAAGAGTGAGTATTTATAAACTTTGACTTATAAAGTAACATAGTACCGTTAAAGACCCGCCGTGTAGGGGAGCGATGCACCTTAAATCTGTCGAGAGCTCATACGTCCTCCCGTTGGTGTGGTAGCTAGAAGAAGGGGATGAGAGAGCTCAGGTGTTCTCCTCGTCACTTGACCATGGTTCAAAATTAAGAGGTCCGTTGCCAAAAGCCCTCGTGCAGCCGAACAATGCGACGTTAATATTCATTCACTCACTTATAAAGCAACAAGAGGCCTGTTGGCAACAAATCTTGTAAATTTCTGCTCGTTCAAGCGACGAGGATAACACCTAAGCTGACACCACCTCTCCAAACTATCTCATCCCTCCATTGGAAGGATATTGAGCTACAACAGACTTAACATGCCTCCTCTCCTCTACTCGTCGGATCTTCAATGGCACTAAGCTAGAACTCATGACATACCGGCTACGAGGTCGTGGCCATAACCACTATGCTACCGAGGCCACTTATGATTAAAAAGAGATAGACGCTTTTACGTTCCACAGAACTATAATACCTTTTTGAAATAGCAACTTACATATATCTATTTTTAAAAGTATTACATTGAAATTTTTCTCCTTAAAAAGTTTTGGTCTTTGTGCAAAATAAACAAGTTAAATAATTAAAAAATTATTCCGTAATTGTTTTGAAAATTATCATTCTTCGTAAATTTCTTTTAAAAAAATACACATTATAAATGCATTGATACATTCTGAACTGTGATGTACTATCCGAATCACCCCTGTAACGTTTTTCCGCCATGCTGCTGCAAAATCGGCTTATTTATGCAGATAGCATACGCCGTTCACGTACACACGTGCACCCCTAAGATATTGCGGTGTCTTTTCGTGTTATATCACCCCGACAACTGATGGCCGTGAGAAAAACACCACTCCACTACCAGCCGAAACTCCGAGTGTAATTCGAGGTGAAAGAGGCGACCTCCCCATCCCAAAAGAGTGGAAAGACAGTTCGTTTTGAGACACTGGAAAGAACGGTGGTGATCACCTCCTCCATCACTAATAACATATTCTGTATAATGAGCATTGTCAATAATTTGAATAACTTGTGACCAACTGTACATACTGTAATTAATAGTTGCGGACGAAATAAATCAATTATTTAATTTCTTATCTCTTATGCTACCCATCAATTTTCTACCCATCCATCTATTATGCTACCCATAAAAACAGGATCACAAAGTCAATTTGTCAGGGTTTTATCTAAGAAGTTTAATATTACTTTTGTCACAGTTTACACAATTTCTGACACGCTCTATGGAAACATTTTATGCGCTTACAAGTTTCAATAGCTTTAAGAGATCAAAGAATAACTAATCAGGAATCTTCTTATTTGAAATTCTAGTAGTAGAGACGTATATTTAAGATATACACTTTGATGAGTCGATAATAGTTTTACAATCATGTCATGCTTTTCATTTCTGTGAACCATTTTATATGTATAATTTTCATGCATTATTTCTATAATGCATACAAATATTAACTCCGATATATTTGAATCTTCATTTGGTTAACATGCATTTATTTATTTTGAAGTTTTACTTTTTGTACTCTTTTGTTTTTGGATACTCTATATCAGTGGTCTTCAAATTTTTCCGACTCCCGGAACCCTTAGAACAAGAGTGGTGAACCTTTATGGATCAACGTGCCATTTTTTCTTAAGAAATATTTAATAATGTATAGACGTTCCCTTAAATAATTTTGACTTGTGATTATTGAGAAAATAATGCAACTAAATATTACTAAGAACTCAAACTCTTTATTAACTACAAAAACTGCATTTTGTACTTCATAGTAGTAGGTGTTTTAGTTATATATATATACACTGCTGGCCACCGTAAATGCAACACCAAGAAAGACAAGAGATAACAAAACAAAATTTATTTTGTTGATAACATGTTGACCAAGTATCAAAGGTTTAAATTTATAAACTTCTGTGAAGTGTGGTTCCTGCCAGAATCAGTAGCCAGAGTAGCCACCATTGTTGGAGATCACAGCTGCCACACGCCTCGGCATTAATTCAAAGAGACTTTGGATGTGTTCTTGGGGTACAGCAGACCAAGCAGCTTCCACACGTTGCCAAAGTTCATCTGGTGTGGCAGCTGGGGGTGCAATCTGGGTCAATCGTTGAGCAACCATGGACCACATGTTTTCTATTGGCGAAAGATCCGGAGAGTGAGCCGGCCAGGGAGGCAATTCAATCTGGTAATTGACGAAGAACATTTGGACAATGCGTGCCACGTGTGGTCGCGAGTGAGTGAGTGAATATTAACGCCCCACTGTTCAGCTACACGAGAGCTTTTGGGGACGGTCCGCGTAATTTTGAACCATGGTCAAGTGACGCGTCCACGTGTGGTCGTGCGTTATCCTGTTGAAATATGGCTGTGGCCAAGCCCTGAAGGTAAGGAAGGACAACTGGCTGCAGCACCTCGGAGATGTAGCGCTGGCTGGTTAAAGTACCGGCAATGTGTACTAGAGGAGTGAGAGAGTGATATCCAATACTACCCCATACCATAATACCCGGCGCAAAACCAGTGTGGCGGTGTATAACGCAGCTGCTTAGCATCCTCTCTCCATGGTGTCTCCAGACTCGAATCCGACCATCGTGTTGTTGCAGACAGATGCGTGACTCGTCAGTAAAGACAACTTCATTCCATTCTTCCACCCGCATCCTTCTTTCAGTGCACCATTTGTGGCGGAGACGTCTGTGGTTTTGCGTCAAGGGTAGACCAAGCAATGGACGTCTTGCGGACAGACCACTCTGCTGTAAACGGCGTCGAATGGTACGCGCAGACACTGAATGATGCGTTACAGACTCAATGTGCTGTGCTATGGTTCATGATGTGACTGAGCGATCCGTCACTGCCATGCGCACAGTTTGCCTGTCCTCACGTGAAGTGGTGCACAGAGGTGGATGCGATCGACCACGTCGGCCCGTCATACCCTCCTGCATCCAACGGTCATATATCCGCATTACAGCTGTTTGGTTTCGTCCAACACGACTACCGATTTTCCTGAAAGATAATCCACAATCTCGGTAGGCCGCTATCCTTCCTCTGTCGAACTCGGATACTTGATCAAAAAATGATCGCTGTTTCCTACGAGACATAACTGATCTTTTTTTGAAAAAACCACAAGAAAAACACAATTGCCGAGCTTGAAATCTTCGAAATCTCCAAGCCTTAAATAGCGCTTTGAGGTGGCGCCACAGACGGGCGTGATGTGTGTCTGTGCTGAATTTCTAATCATTTGCATATCTCACCTCCGCTATCGCATGTTGTAAATTTCATGTAATTTGCGTGCTTCCTTCAGAGTGTTGCATTTACGGTGGCCAACAGTGTGTGTATATATATATATATATATATATATATATATATATATATATATATATATATATATATATGTATATTATATATATATATAAAATATATATATATATATGTTATGTATATATATATATATATATATATATATATATTATATATATATATAAAGGAGAAAAGCGACTCACTGACTGACTGACTGACTGACTGACTAATCACGAAATCTCTGGAACTATTCAACCTACTGACTTGAAATTTGGTAGACATGTTCCTTTGATAGAGTAGACATCAGCTAAGAAAGGATTTTCCGAAATTCAAAACGCAAGGGCGTTACGGGGGTTAAGGGCTTTAATAATAATTGTTTCCATGTTTAAACTACTTGATGTACAATCTTGAAATTGGGTAAGCGGATTCCTTTCAGAGAGTAGAGATCCGCTACAAAATGAGTTTGTTGAAAATCGACCCCAAGTGGCGTTGCAGGGGCTTAGGGGCGTTATAGATAATTATTTCCATTTTTAAACTATTTGACGCACTCTCTTTAAATTTGATATTATATAGATTCCTTTCGTAGAATAATGATCAGTTACAAAACGGGTTTTGTGAAAACAGACTTCTAAGTAGCGTTGCGGGGATTAAGGGGCGTAATAGATAAATATATCCGTTTTTAAACTACTTCACCTACCTGCTTGAAAATTGGTAGGTAAGTTTCTTTCATGGAGTAAATATCCGCTACAAAATGGGTTTTGGAAAATTGACCCCCAAGGGTGTGGCGGGGGGTTTAAGGGGCGTTATAAATTCTGATTTTTAAGTTATTAGACGTACAGTCTTGAAACTTAGTAAGCAGATTCCTCTCATAGGGTAGAGATACGCTAAAAATGGGTTTCGTGAAAATTGCCCCCAAGTGGCGTTGAGGGGACTTAAGGGGCGTTATAGATAATTATTTCCATTTTTAAACTATTAGACGCACAGTCTTTATATTTGATAAAAGATTTCTTTCATAGAGTAGAGATCAGCTATAAGAAGGTTTGTTGAAACAGACCTCTAAGTGGCGTTGCAGGGGAATAAGTGGCGTAAGAGATAAATATTTTCGTTTTTAAACTATTTGACCTACCTGCTTGAAAATTGGTAGGAATGTTTCTTTCATGGAGTAAATATCCGCTACAAAACGGGTTTGGAGAAAATTGACCCCCAAGGGGTGTTTAAGGGCAGATATAAATAATAATTTTTTTTTAAACTATTAGACTAACAGTCTTGAAATTTGGTTAGCAGATTCCTCTCATAGGATAGAAATACACTGCAAAATGTGTTTTGTGAAAATCGACCCCTAGGTGGTGTTGCGGGGGTTCAAGGGGCGTTATTGATAATTTTTTTGCATTTTTAATTAATTGGACGCACAGTCTTCAAATTTTGCTAAGCAGATTCCTTTCATAGAGTGCAATTCCCCTACAAAATGGGTTTTGTGAAAACAGACCCAGAAGTGGCGTTGCGGGGCTCCAGTGGCGTTATAGATAACTATCCCCATTTTTAAACAATCAGACGTACAGTCTTGAAATTTGATAAGCAGATTCCTTTCGTAAAGTAGAGAACCGCTACAAAATGGGTTTCGCGAATATCAACTATCAAGTTTAATTTTGGGAGATTAAGAGGCGTAATCGATAAATATTTCCATTTTTAAACTATTTGATCATCCTGCTTGAAAATTGGTAGGCATGTTCCTTTCATGGAATGAGTTCCTCTAACAAAGAGTAAAACGAAAATTGACCCCCAGGGATGTTTGCGAGGGGTCAAGAAGAGTTACAGAAAAAATTCCTGTTTTTAATTGTTGGACCCGTATACTTGAAATTTGTTAAGCATGTTTCTTTTGTTGAATAGGGATCCACTAAGAATAAATTTTAAGCAAATCAAGTTCTGGGGGGTTGCAGGGGGTTACTGGGACGTATTGACAAAAAAAATTACTTTTTTCGAGCTACAAGGACTATAATAATGAAATTTGGTTTGCATTTTTCTTTTGTTGAATTGAAATCCGCTAAGAGCGGTAATTTTGGAAAACGGCACACAACGGGATTACGGGGATATTATATAAAACGTTTTTTTTTTCTGTTAGATTTAGACTTGAAATTTGGCTTGCATGTTCAATTTACGGAGTAGAGATCCACCGAAAATTGGTTTTGCGGGAATCCACTTGGTTTTGAATTACGAAAGAGCAAACATCATTCTATGCTTCAATTTTAGAGATTTTAGAAAATACAAATTAGATGAGTTCTGCCCTTTTTTTTTATCAACAGGTGACAGTTCAGGTAAAGTATATTTTTCAATTCAATTGAATTCTTAATGCTAGGACTTAGATATCAATAATTTATACATATATATAAGCAGTAAAAGTTTATAAAACATCATGAAATACCCAGCGAAGCGGGCGGGTAACAGCTAGTATATTTAATAAGAATATTCCTGTTATAGAATACCTCAACGTCATAACAGACCTTTTTACTTTAGTTAGAAAAATATTGCTTTTTTTATACTATTGTTATTTCATCATTAGTAACCCTTTAAAAACCTCATAGACAGAATCACGCAAAGAACTCTCCTGTAGGAAGGGGGGGGGGGTACATTCTAAAAAACTTGTAGAGGAAAGCACCAAAGGGTATTCTCTAAGGCAAAAATTAAAAATTTGTGGGACTATGGGAGGTTTGAACCTTCCTCCCTCCCCCATGTGTATGTCATTGCCTACAGAAATAAAATGTCTTGATCTTCAAGTTCCTAAATTTAAATACTTCTAAACCCTAAGAATTACATTTTCAATGAATCAAACTTACACCAAACTATAATAGAAAAAGTACTTAATGTTGATAAAATATTTTTTGTTAACTTGTAAAATTATCTAAATTTTAAAAAATGGTATAATAGATTCTATATTTGTATTGCTTTCAAGAAAATGCTCAGAACATATAAGAAAAATAAATGAATAATTGAATTTATGACCAATAAACTTCAAAACTCAGTTGTTAAGTAACCTATAATTTAAATAATAGCTGTATTCACAGAATAAAATACACATCAATACCACTTTTGTTAGAATTGATATCCAACCATTAAAAATGAAAAATTATGTGTTGGATGGTTTTTGTTTCACAATTTTAAATGTTTAGGGATCCCCCCCCCTCCTCCCTTAAAACCTGAAAATTAAGAAAAGTAATTAGGAAATATAAACTAAACTCAGTCGTCCAACAGCCCATAGAGAGCCAAGCCTACTGTGCTCATCCCAGTTTTCATGACCTTGAACACTGAAGTGCATGAACAGATATCCCGGTCAGGTGGTCAGTCTGACACAAAACCTCCAGTGTTTGTTCTGGAGCAAGCTTGGTACTCATTTATCGACCCACAATTAAGAAACATAGTAAAAGTAAAAAAAATTAATACCTTTTTTTCCTTGAATTTTATATGGAGAAAAAACTACGATAGATGCATTTCATAGCATCCAATTGTTCATATAGCCAGTATACTTTTTCTCTAGATGTTAAATTGGCTTAAAACATTATTAAAAAGTATAATATAATTTCATATATTTGAATTAAAATTACATTAATGCTATGCAAGAACTGACAATATATTTCATAATTTTAAGCTAAAATCAAGTAGTAAAGATAATGTTGCTAGTATTCATTTCTCTCTATATATATATAGCTACCACACTACACCATATGAAAATTTTGAAATCCAGTTTAATCAAATACATAGCCTCCATTCTTCAAAAAGAAATCTTAAGCAAAAGCCATTATGCACTAACAAATTATTGCTCTTGTAATTATATTCCTAAAATGCTGATAAGATGTAATGGATTACGAAAATGATATTAAAAAATTCTGAAACACTGAAAGAGAAAAAAGTAGTTTTCAATTATGAAGAGAGATGCTGGAAGAAGAATTTTCTCTCCTTTGTAAAATATTCATTCAGTTTCACTTCCGAATACATTATTTACAATCATTTTTAAAAAACAAAATCACAAAATTTATAAATTAATGGGAATAATAAAAAATTATTTCATTAATAATCCAATAAAAGTTTTAGAATTCATGAAAATATACATTGTTTAAAAATATTGTGTAATACTGTTGAAGTAATACATATTCTCAGAATATATATTACTTCTAGGGTTTTACAAAGCATGTTTGGGGTTCCTGTCTCTCTAAATCTAATTTAAAGCTTTTTTAAAGTTTAATTTAGACAGATTCTCTTGTTATAAGTGAACTTAATAATTTTTTTACGAAAATTCACTTTTGAAAATAATTATTTTCATAATTAAGGAAACAAAGAAGAAATTTTTCTGCCACAAAATGAGAAATTTTATATCCTTCATGGAACTAAATGAACTTTTTGTTTGATTCCATATTATCATTATTGTTATTCCAAATTAATATAAGATTTTCCTGCATTTGATTTTTAAAAAAAGTATCCCATAAAAGCAATTTTTTTTTTTTTTTTTTTTTGCATGTTTTAAATAATTTGAAAAAAAAAATCAAAGCCCTGATGGAAATTTATTTCTTTTCATATTCAATGATAAATTACTTGAACCAAATGAGGGATAGCTCTTACATTCTTCACTATAAGAAACAAAAAAATTCATCATTGGGTGAGCCTTGGCCTTCTCCAGAAAATTTTTCCAAGCAGTTCTCCTTGTTGCTAGTTCCATACCCTTATGGTCTTGAAATCAGAGTTAATAGAGTTCGGCCATAGAAGTTTGTTTGAAGATTTTAAATTTTGGGCAAGAATTATCCAAGCAGAAAATATGCCCTGCAAATCTAATTTTACTTAATTTGAAGAATTTAATTACATCAATGTCTTATAATTTTTGTAAATTTTATCATTTGTTGTTCTAAAAAATCCCTCTCTTTAATTCCACAAATAAATGGTTCTCAGGATCTTTCTCTCCCAAATAGCACAATATTGGCCTATTCTTTCTTTGAGAAGCATAGGTCAGGACTGGATGTATAATAATTTTGTATAGTACTAATTTATTTCTTTTTATGTATGATGATCTAAAGATGGTTTAAAGATCATTTAAATATCTATTTGTTGACAGTATTTGTTTTTTAACTTCAACATCAATATTACTATCAGAGTCAATTATAGAACTCAGATAAAAAAAAAAAGTTTTGTATCGTTCCAAATCAATCTATCCAAATTCAAAGAGTGGTTGAATTGAGCTATCTTTGGTACAAATTATATATTTTGTTTTTCTATGTTTGTATTAAGGTTAAAGTTTTTAGCTAACTTTTTGAATGCCTCAAATGCATCCTTTAGGTCCCTGTCAGATCTAGCTAGTATGTCCAGATCACACACACATCCCCCATAATCAAGTATCTAAATTGATTTAATAAAAATAATTCCCTCTGTGTTAAATCAACAGAAAAAATTGTGTAATATATTATACTTATATGTAAACAAAAATAAATCATTCAGATAACTTTAAAAACACACACACATTTTACCTTTTAAATCAGTGATTCCCAAAGTGGTCTATGAAGACACCTCCAAGGGGTCTATATGAGCCAAAAATCAATTTGGGGGTCGATGAGGTGCAAGTGGGGGTCTATGATAGTGGTTCTCATTAAACTAGATTGTGACTTTAATTTTAAAAGAAAATTTACTATCAAGTGGAAACCAAATTTTACCAATTTCACAGATTTATTTACTAAATTTATAATGAGGTTAATCTGCATTCAGAAGGTGACAGCATAAATTTTATTAAAACAAGAACCATTTCAGCTTTTCTTTCCTGAGTTAAGCTAAAGAAGTATAATACTGGAGGCCCCAAATTTTCAAAATTTGTCACAGACCATCTGTCAGTACGTTCTAACCTACGTTCAACATTTAAATGCCCTTTTATTCAGATTTTGAAACCAGGTTTGAGAATAATTTGACTATGGCAACACCACAGTAGGCAATGGATTCATATGGTAATATTGAAAAAAATTTTACATTACAATAGGAACTGATCATAATAAGCACTAACAAAAATCTTGAAGTTTAGAAACGGATGCCTGCAATTTTGTCTTTAAAAAGTTAAACCTGTTATTTCTCGCGACTTATGGAATATCGTGAGGAAGTTTTTCATTGCTAGTGTGAAGGAGTTTCCTAGTGTGAAAGAGTTTCAGCGCAATTGACAATCTCCAAAAAAAACTGGACACTACTAACAGAGAAGATTTAAGGTTAAACCAGACGAGATTGATACCGAATGTTGAAAACTTGATATTGTAGTGTGCTAGAGTTAATAAAATAATTTGTTAAATATAAAATAATTTGTTGCTTAGTTAGTTTATTTAACAGTTTTATTCATTAATTAACTTTTAATTCAATTAATTAATAAGTGTTTTTAAAATTTTAAACACTATACTTCATTAGTTAGAAATTTAATTCTTTTAAAGTGGGAGTAGTAGGACCAGCAGTCAAAAAGACATTTAAGTTGATAAATTTGCAAAAATTCAATAGTAATTAAACAGGGGTCTACCCCAAACCGAAAAACATGGCTAGGGGTCGATGAGGCAAAAAAAGTTTGGGAACCTCTGTTTTAAATAATTCCAATCATATTTTGAATAGCTGATAATCAAAAATACATCTATTTTGACAAGACACTAATATTTTAATACATACTGAAACTCAATTTTCTCATGTTCAAGAGATAAAAAAAAATTTTATTTACACTTTATACTTTTTTTGGAGAAGTTACTAAATATTCTACAAATCAAAAATATTTTCTCCTTTAGTATTGTTAAATATCGGAAAAGGAAAGGCATACGTGTGACGGTGTAACTAGTAATTACTTCTGGAATTATACTTTCAAAGAAAAAGCAAATGTTTTACAAAAGAAATAGGGGTGATTTTTATATATTGACACATTATCAGTTTTCTTATTATTGACATGCATCACAAATTAACACAATACTAACCATTACCATCCCCTATATTCAGAATTTGATATTTTTTTTTACTTTCCTTCAATTAGAAGAGAAGAAATTGCCAATGATTTGTAAACTCAAATTTGAATCACAATTTCATTTTTTATCAAAATACTGCTAAAATATCACTTTCTTAACAAAACGGCCGATCAGTGACATACACATGGGGGTTTGGGGTTCACCCCCCCCCCTCCATAAACCAACACATTTTTTAACTTTTACATAGAGATTACCCTACAATAGATGATCTACATGTCTCATAGAATGTAAGCTCCCTCCCCCATAAAAGAAGTCTATGTAAGCAGTGGTGTAACATACATTACAACCTCGCATCGTGGGGGCCCCAGGGTTCTAGAGGTCCCAAAGCCCATGTTATGTTATAGTTTTGCACTCTTTTGTAAGATACGGTTTGGGGCTCAAAACCTGACTTTGCAGGAGGAGCCTATTATTCTCTGAACCATCACTGTGTGTACGGAACACTGTGTAGCAGATACCCAACATCATAAAAATAAACTATCTGGCATTACATTCAAAATGTATTTTGAAAATAAACAATGAAATAAGAAAAAAAAATATTGATACTATGTAAATGAATAGACTCAGTCATAACAGATAAAAACTGTCATTACTTAAGAATGTCAAAAATAATAAAAAGATATTTCATGAAGCATATTGCAAAAAGGTTGACAAAATTACTAATGGCTTTTTATTCATTAATGCAACTATATGCTGTTAGAACAGCTATATGCAGCTCAAATTATTATTTAAGTAAATGTAAAATTTTAAAATAATTTGTTCCAATATGTAACACATGAACAATTTGATACTAACCATACATTTTTTGAAATACATTACCATTAAAAAAAAATCAGTGGCATAATGGAGAATATTATGGCACCCCTGCAAAGTCAGATTTTGAGCTCCAAGCCCAAATACATACTTGGCGTCAGTCAGGCTTTGGGCCTCTTGGAATCCCTGGGACCCTTGCAATGTGGGGGTGTATGTTATGCCCCTGAAACCAATTTCAGGCAGTGACATACACAAGGGGGGTTGGGAGTTCAAATCCCCTATAGACCAACAAATTTTTACCATACAGATTACCCTCAGGGCTTTCATCTACATCAGAGGTTCTTAAACTCTCGATCACTGCAGCCCCCCCCCCCTTTATGTATAAGTCTGACTTTGCAAACCCCAAGAGAGATTTCAAACACTTCTCCCAGATTCCCAACACATAGCTGAGTGATCAAATGTCTTTCAAGATTGTCTCTCCAACTTACACAGACTTTTTTAACACTTTAAAAAATATTTTACTGTAATAATGGCTATGTAGTTGCAAACGGTAAAAAAACTGAAAATTCTTGAATGAAATATATGTTCTTGTAGAGTTTTTTCATTAGAAGCAATTTGATGATCTAATCTAGAATGGCACATCTTTCAATTTTCTTAGATCTTTCAGTCACCAAAAGGGGGAATTTTTAACATTAAGTGAGGAAACTTTGCAGATCCCTAGAAAAGGACCTGTGTATCTGAGGAGCACAGTTTTAGAATCCCTGGTCAACATGTTTTTTAAAATGTACCCCTCAACTAAAGAGAGGTTTGTGTACACCACTGATACAAGAAACCAACTTTTCTAACACTGATATTCTTTATCTACAAAGAGAAATAGAAAGAAAAAAATACGTAAAATAATTTCTTACCTAACAACATTAGGGTGTTCAAGAGCAGTCAATTGCTTCAGCAGAGCTATTTCACGAATTGTGCTAACAGGTACACCATCTTCACCTAAAGGAATGGTTACTTTCTTCAAGGCTACATATTGGCCATTACTTGCAAGGTCTCTGGCTTTATACACAGTACCGTAAGCACCATTTCCAATCACTGTCATTTCATCATAGTTTTTGCTGCTGTGTTGAAAAATACTAAAAGAACTTATATTGGTAGGTGCAGTACTTTGATTAGAAGATGCATTTGAGGTAGCTATGGAAGTATTTGTATTGTTCCTTGTAGCAGCAGAGCAATTTTTGGCAATAATATTACTTGGCATAATTAATTTCAATGCTTTATATAACTGCAAAAAAAAAGAAAGAAAATATATCTAAAATAAACTGAATAAAAATATTTCTTTTAATTAATATAGAAATAGTATCATTTAATAAACTGACACTAAATGAATTTACTTCTTTCAAATGTCAGAATAAAAATGTGGAATGTTTTCAATTCATTGTAATTTTACATATTTGCAAGACAAAGACAAAAGAATATTGGTGATCATATTTATTTGACAGTACAAGAAAAAGAGAAAATCATTACACACAATAAAACATGATTACATATATATTTATATATATTCTGTATTATTTTAAGTAATATACAATAACTAAATTCATAATAAGCTTTTAGCAATACATTATGAAAACAATACATGATTAATGGTTTTTTGATTTCTTACTTTTGTAAGCATAAAAATAAAAGCTTATCAAAACAAAGTAAGCAAATTTATAATTGGTTCTCTTAAATCATAATCTTTCTTTACTTAAAAAATAATTTTTATTATTATGCAATAACATATTATTGCAATCTCAATTTCAAAAATATATAATTTTTTCTGTTTTTATAAATTTTTTACTGTAAATTGTTTTATTGATATTATAAGGTATCACATTTCATCACAAAAAATAACAAAAATTATTCATGTCATGTTTCAATAATGTATACGTCTAAGATAACAAATCATAGGAATGTAATTGTATACAACAAATTATTATTCAATTACTACTAATAAATATTATTATTTTAAAAAATCAGAAATTTTTTAATTTAATATAAAACGATAAAATATTAACATGTGTTGCACGTGAGTTTTTTTTTTTTTTTTTCATAATATACTTTTTCACAAAATTACCGAGATTATTTATCAAAGAGGTACATATAAATTTTCGTTGTTTTCATTCAACACCGGTAAGAGAGAGAGAAACATAGAGCTCGAAGATTTTATAATTTAACTAAATTAAATAACACGATAGTCCATAAGATAAAACTGTAGACATGTTTTAACAAGGACCAAAACATTATACAAATACATTGTTAACTGACTCTAGCTCTATAGAAGGCAGGCAGTAAGAAAAGAAAATCATTACCAAGAAACAAATTATTCTTTGTAAAAAATCAAGTGCAATTGAAGTTCTAGATTTCAGGAATAAATTTTCTCACACTTTAAAACTTACATTTCATCAACAAAGAACGTTATACAATAGGGGGAAAAAATAAATTATCACCTGTCTAGTTCTTACTCCAGCTGCCAGCGACTGATCCCGAGCTAAAACTCATTCTTATGAATGAAAGAAAAATATCCGTCTACACAAAAACGTGGGTGACAGAGGTGACATCTATTGACACTTTCAAGAGTTAAAAAATGATGGGAAAATAAAGGGAAATTGGCGGGAAAAACGGAAGAAATAAATATAGTTTTACACAATTTAAAAATATAGAGAAAACCTTATTAAAAATATCTAAGAGAAACGCACGAATGATAAAAAAATAGTATCTGTGGGTATTTTATATTTAGACTCCCCTTTAAGAAAAAAGAAGTCGAAAAGAAACAGTAAGGGTTCCGGGTCCTTTCTTACTTTTTAAATTGTTAATAAATTTTAGTCTTCAGTATATTTTTCAGATTTTTCAGCAAAATAAATCCTAACATTCTATATGGAAACATTCATATTGCGCTATGCATTCAAAGAACTCTCGAAGCAGCTTTGCTAATTTTAATAAATGTCAATAATTATTGAAGTAAAGTATTTTTTCTTTCCGTGAAGAAAAGGTGCCTAAGGAGTATTGTACAGCTTTAATTATTACTAAAAAATATCAGAATAGAATTCTTATTTGTTATTTTTAAGAATTCTCTAATTATTATACAAAGTTTTCTTTTCCCCCTTCGAAAACTGTAATTGTGTTGAAATCCATTGTTCGACTTCTTAGAGCGAGACCAAATTCCAAAAGATTGGACTCACGCAATTATTTTACCATTCATAAAACCTCACAAAAATCCCAAGGAAACAGCGTCATATCGCCCAATTTCACTTACCTCAGTAGTTGCCAAATTAATAGAAAGAATGATCCTACACAGAATGTTAGATTTCAGCTTTCAAAATAAAAAATTTCACGTAAATCATCATGGTTTTTACCCTCACAGAAGCAGTATTAATATGGTTCTTCAACTACAACATGATATTATACTGGCTAGAGAACGGAAGGAATATTTTATTCTAGTAGCATTAGATATTAAAGCAACATGTGGCTCAATGTGGCCAAGTGGTCTAGTTTCTAAATTAAAAAAAGTTGGATATTCAGGTAAATTGCTACGATGGGTTCAAAATTTCTTACATCAAAGAACAATTCAAATTAAATGGTGGAACAATTTTTCGAAAATCAGCAAAAACAATTATGGTGTACCTCAGGGTTGCATCTTGTGCCCTTTCCTATTTATGATTTATATGGCAGACATTTTTGAAATCCAACACGACAGCCATCTTCTGGTCTATGCAGACGACATATTCTTATATAATAGCGGCACAAATTGGAACAAAACACACAATAGATGAATTACAAGTATCTTTAAACAATATTTCAGCCTGGTGTAAAAAATGGAATTTGTCCACCTCTCTAGAAAAAAGCAGTTTAATCAACTTTTCCAGAAAAAGAAGCACAATACCTCTATACTTAAAATATGTGATAAACCTATTCCCGAAGTAAAGTGTCTTAAAATACTAGGTATAATTTTCGACCCCAATATCACTTGGAAAAAACATATTATTTACCTCCGACAGAAAGGATTTAAATATTTAAATGCAATCAAAGCTTTATCGTCCCCTAAAATAGGAACAAGAACTGATACTCTTTTAAATATTATTAATGCCACAATCCGTTCTATTTTTGACTATGAAAGTCAACTTTTTTCCTTTTCAAGCAATAGCAATAGACAGAAACTAGAACCAATTTACAATGCTGCATTACGTTTAGCTCTAGGTCTCCCAGGAAACACTCCGATAGACGTATTAAGAGCGGAATCTATGAATGTCAGTATAAATAATCGACATAATTTCCTTTGTCAAAAATTTATTATTAAACAAATAGCATTAAAAGACTGGTCACCAAATGCAAGGTTATTTTGGGATATAAATAATAATTTTTATAGATATAGAGAAAAAGAAATCAGTATATTTCAAAAGTCAATCAACCTGCTCCAAGAACAATGTATTTTCTAAAGTAGATTTTCTTCAGTGGACCCCTCCTCCTCCATGCTATGAAAATCACAAAATAAACATCGATACTCATGAACTCCCTTTTCAAAACAGAGATCTTCCAGATATCATAGTGCAAAATATGTTTAATTATTATATCCAGTCAAACTTTAATAACAGTATTATAATTGCAACAGATGGTTCTAAAAATACTAATCAAACATCAATAGGGATTTTAATCCCCAAGAAAAAAGTTAGACAAAATTACATACTGAAAGAAATGATTTCCATTTTTACAGCGGAAGCTATCGCCATATGGACTGCGTTAAAAAATTGGGTTTCAGAAGCAGAAAACTATGTCATCCTGACGAACAGCTTATCAGTTCTAAAAACTATCCTTAATATTAATAGAAAATCCACAGTACGATAATATTAAATTTAAATTCAACGTTACACGAGTGTCTCCAAATAGCTCAATCAATTACATTCATTTGGGTACCAGCTCACAAGGGAATAGAAATTAATGAAGTGGTTGATAAATTAGCTAAAGCCTCTCCAGATCCTTGGAATATTATTCCTTGGATTACTTGGGAAGATCTACATACATTTTTCAAAAAAT
>BMAO01003013.1:0-23535 GCA_019973975.1 Trichonephila clavata
AAAATGAATTTAGTTTTATTTAAGAGATAAATATGGCTTTCCTCTCAAAGGGAAAAAAGATAGACCTCTATAATTTAGGAATTGAGCTACGAGTTGATGTAACTTCAGATGATAAAATCATCGATTTGCGTGAGAAAATCACTTCATGCTCATTCTTTAAGGATAATGAGCAGTTTGTGAAAGAAATGCTGGATAACATTGTTGATGAACGTAAAGCGCTTGAAGATGAAGCCATAAAGAAAATAGAACGGGAAGACAAGTGTCTAGCTGAGCAGAGAGCATTTGAGCTTGAAAAGCTTAAATTACAAGCAAAAAATCCTCTACCGTCCTTAGGTAATGCCCCTCAAATGGATTCTAGCCCCATGAGGCTCGACCTGAAAACAGTATTACCCACATTTATTCCTGATAAAGATGACATGTCATTGTTCTTAACAGTGTTTGAAAGACAAATGAAGCTTTTAAATGTACCTGCGGATTTTTGGGTATCACACTTAATTGGAGTCCTTCCAAGTGATATTGGCAGATTAATTGCAAGAGAACCAGAAGAGATGTTTAAAAATTATGCCCACATTCGCAATATTTTATTACAAAGGTTCAAACTGACAGCTGACCGTTTCAGAGTTCTTTTCAGTAGACATCAGAAACAGGATCATTCCACGTGGAAAGATTCTTTTTTGAGCTCAGAACCTTCTTTGAAGGTTGGCTAAAGGAATTAGAAGTCAACTCTTTTGACTCGTTGAAAGATCGCATCATTGCAGATCAAATTTAAAAAAAATGTCCTCTCGAGTATAAGAATCATTTCCTTGACAGTTGGGAAAAACTTAATGATCCAGTCGTGTTAGCTGAAAAGCTGGACTCGTATGAAAATGTTAAACTTCCTTCTCAAAAACTAACAAAACTCCCCAAACCACCAGAGTTAAATAAACCTCGGATTCCTAGAAACACGGGCAATCCGGAGTTTAGAAAAGCCTAATTTATTCAAAGTTGAAAAGAATGTTTCCGGTAACCACAACAGTACTTCTGTTAACTCTAGCTACATGCCAGCACGAAATATTAACACTGGTTGTCACCCACCTATTTCTTGTTATGGTTGTGGCAACCCTGGATTTATTAAATCAAAAATGTCCAAAATGCTTACAAAAAAAAAAAGACACTGCCTCTGTCAATGCCATACAGATGTGCACTTGTCTTACCACTCCAGTAGCTCTACTTGACATTCAAGTTTATGAAGCTACAGGCACAGTTTGTGCTGATACAGGAGCCAGCCAGTCAGTTGGGGGAGAATTAATGTTTAACTTTTAAAGAATCGTGGACAAAAATTCACAGAGTTTTACCTTTCTATGTATTTAGCTGATGGTCAGCAATCCACATCCCTTGTTAAAAAAGCTAAAGTGCCAATCACCATAGGTGGACGAACTTTCCAAACTGATTTAATTTTTTTGCCAAATGCAAAGGGTAACCGCACCCTTCTAGGTGTTGACTTTTTAAGGATATCAGGAATCGTAAATGGACCACGCGTAATAATTTTTGGTATTTTGGTAACAAACCAAGCTTCAAGATACCTTTCTCAAAAGATGTTCCTTTGCCTGTAGACGACAGCACTGCCAAAATAAATAGTAGTTCCTGTCCCGCAAATTCAATTCTTAATGATGTTCCATTACAAATCAAACCTGTTGATGAAACTGAGATTGATTATCTCCATTTGCGAGAAGAAGAAGGACAGGCCCTGAATGTAGAAGAAAGAAATTATTTGATGGTGCTACTTAATGAAAGTAAAGATGTTTTCAGACCCGGGGGAGAACCAACTCTATTCGTGAAACACTTTATAAACACAGGTGATCACCCACCAGTTTCAACTGCACCTTATAGATTATCTCCAAACAGAAAAAAACTCTTAAGGAGAGAAATTGATAAACTTTTGGCTAATAATATTATAGAAGAATGCGAGTCCCCATACGCAGCTCCAGTGGTTTTAGTGCCCAAGTCTAATGGATCTATTAGGTTGTGCATAGATTATCGTAAATTAAATGCGATTACTATACCTGACAAATATCCCCTGCCCCTTATGGATGCTCTTTTACATGATGCAAAATCTTCTGCTTTTATGTCTACCCTTGACTTAAAATCCGGTTATCATCAAATAGAGGTTAATCCAGCGGACCAGGACAAGACTGCATTCGTTTGCTCTTTTGGTACATTTAGGTACAAAAGAATGCCCTTGGACATCGCAATGCCCCAGCGACCTTTCAGCGTCTTATGGACCAATTTCGTAATGGATTGCCAAATATAAATATTCTGGTGTATTTAGACGATATCGTTGTGTTGTCTGAAACGTTTGAACAACACATTGAGGACTTAAGAAGGGTCTTCGACAGATTTAAAAAATTAAATTATGTGCTAACAGAGAAAAATGTAAGTTTGTTTGCTCTCGTGTAAAATACCTTGGATTATGGATAACTCCTAAGGGAATAGAGGTGGATCAAGATAAAACTGCAGCGATACAAAACATTCCTTCTCCGAGAAATCTAAAGCAGCTTACAGTCATTTTTACAGACCTGCTCATGGTATAGAAAATTCATCCCGAATTTTTCAGATATTGCTAGACCCTTAGCAACTTGACAAAGAAAAGTACTGCTTGGAAATGGAGGGAAATTGAGCAACAAGCATTCCAGACCCTCAAGCAATGTTTAATAACCCGCCAATACTGAAGCAAGTTGATCCTAAAAAGCCTTTTATCATCCGGACGGATGCAAGTAGTTACGCCCTAGGTGCAGTTCTGCTACAAGGAGAAAGTCCCGCCAATGAACAGCCAATAGAATATGCCAGTAACTCTTAAGCTCTGCTGAGAAGAATTACTCGACAACAGAACGAGAAGCCTTGGCTGTAGTCTGGGCCCTTAACAAATTTAGAGGGTATATTGAAGGTGCAGAAATAACAGTGGCATCCGACCACCAACCATTAAAGTGGCTGATGAGCTTAACATCTCCAACCGGAAGATTAGCCCGTTGGGCACTTCAAATACAATCTTACAATCTGAAGATTGATTATTTTCCCGGAAGATGCAATGTTATTGCAGATATGCTTTCTAGGCCAGCGTCTAAGGACGAAGAAATTTGTGAATTAAAAACTATAATTATTGATTTCCCGACAAGAACAGCTAATGACCTAAGAACAGAACAATTGAAGGATCCTGAGTTAGAAAAGATAGTTAATTGCTTTGAAAACCCCAACAAGAGAGTTGACTTTGCCAATTGGACTGGGAGAGGGTACGTGATGAATCAGGGAGTACTATATCGGTACTCACCTCATGTTGAAGTCGATGAAGCTCAATTAGTTGTCCCTACTCACGAGAGAGAGAAGATATTAAAATTGCACCACGATGCTCCCACCACTGGACATTATGGAGCTGATGGTACCTTTTCTAGAATTTCTTCAAAATATTATTGGACTGGTATGAGTAAATTTATTGCCGATTATGTGAAGAGCTGTTCAGAGTGCACACATTAGATATAAAGCCACAAACCAGAAACCTGCTGGTCTTCTGCAGACCCCTGTTCCAGCTCAACGATTCGAGAGCATAGCTATTGATCTTTTTGGTCCTTTACCAGAAACGAAAGAAGGAATGAAGTGGATATTCATAGTGGAAGATTACACCACAAAATGGGTAGAGTTATTTCCATTAAAGCAAGCTACTGCTAAAGAATGTGCTATAACACTTCTATAAATGAAGTCTTCCTAAGGTACGGCGTGCCCCGTCGACTAATATGTGACAATGGGACTCAATTTGTAAGTGCGGTAATGCAGCAGTTATGTTATGTCTTGGATATCAATCAAAGTCTCATTCCCGTATATCACCCACAGGCAAATCCAGTAGAAAGAAAAAATAGGGACTTGAAACCTCGCTTGGCAATGATGGTAGGTAACAACCATACATTATGGATTGAAAAGCTACCAGCTATTAGGTTCGCATTGAATACTGCAAAATGTGAGTCCACAGATCACACGGCAGCATACCTAACCTTCGCCAGAGAATTACGAACTTTAGACCAAGTAAATACTGATCTACGATCTGTCATACATAACGATAATTTTGTACCTGAATTTACACCCTATTTAAAACGCTTTGAAGGATATATGTCACAAATTAAAGAAAATATTGAGATGAGTCAAGATCGTCAAAAAACATCTGCTGACAAATCACGTAGACCAAGTCCTGACTATAAAGTTAATGATCTAGTATGGGTACAACTGCACCCATTAAGCAAAGCGAGTCAAAACAGGAGTGCCAAACTGATGCCCAGGAGAGACAGGCCTTACATTGTGCTATCCCAGAGATCCCCCACCACATTTGTAGTAGCTAGTTGTGACAAACCTGACGAACCTTTAGGTGTCTATCATGCATCAGCTTTAACACCTTTTCTGAATGTCACACAAACCAGTCTCCTGTAGTACCTCTCAGGAGAAGAGGAAGGTCTCGCAAACAACCATTGATTCCTAGAGGAACTGCTGGAGAGAATGCCATATTGTCTGATAGTACACCACCTCGCCGAGACGGTCTTCGGCGGTGTAGGGGGAGAATGTAACGGTTACATTTAAACTCTGCCTTCCCTTGACAAATAACGACAGCCAGGTGGCGCTACTTGTTCTTGGGGAAAGGAGAACGTTTTTTTCCAGAGTTTTTTTTCCGCCGGTTGGTCCCGAGCGATGGATATACACGTGGTCAGGGAAAGCTTTTCCCTCCTTTGATGTCTAGTTCCTACATTATGTATTTTTGTTTGTTTGTGTGTCTCCTTGTGTTGTGGAACTTCATGAACATTAAAATATCCTGTTCCTGTAACCATCAAAGGCTGCATTATTTAGTATTTCACAACATGGGAGCATTACATTCTTAAAAAACACTTATCACTTTTTGACAAAATTCAAGACGTTAAGGTAATTGGATACCTTAAACAAAATAAATATATTTATTTCCAAAATTTTTATAGAAAAATTTAGCTATTTAGCAATCGAAATTATTGCCCAAAAAGGCAGAATAGCATGTCTGTATCAAAAAATAATAAAGAAAATCACTTTAAGAATATACTCTCATGGCTTATTGACGAAGTTTTGATTAAGGCTCCAAGAGGAAGAGGAACAATGCTGATATGCGGAACTCCCGTTAAGCCTTTTTTTACTCAACCTTTTTTCTCCCTGGGCCACATACACATGGCAATTATTTCACACAGGCCGCATCCCAAGAATTAATAGGGGAGGGGGGGACTCAACAAAACCAAGGCAAAATTGGAGATTTAGAATGTGGAAATTTGATCATACTCACTGATTTCTGGCTTTTATTTTAATATTATGTACCAAGATCCCAGGGCCCCAGTAACGCACACAAAAATTTTTCAAAGGGGGGGGGGTCCAGGGTCGAAAGACCCTCAACTCGTATCATACCTCAAGACAATACCAATTAATTCTTCTCACTTTGTCGATTTTGTTTACAGAAAACAATAAAAAATAAATTATTAAATTAATAATTAGCCCTAATTAATCAAATAAATTGTTAATTACAAGTGCTTAGTTAAATTTTACGTTATACATATGTAGGATTATCATCAATCGAAAAAAAAAACTCATGGGCATGGGGGAGGGAGGTCCTGACCCCTAGGACATCCCCCTTGTGTGTGTCACTGCAGGGCCCCCAGACATTACTTATATTCTAACAAATTATATAGGATAAGGTAGTGCTAGTATAAACTTTGAGTGCGTGCATATACCTGCTAGCTTGGCCCGACGGCCAATTTACAGGTATAACAGGTGCTACAGGTCGGCAAAAACCGTACTAATTTTTCTCAAATTCTAAAGGTTGATTTTTACGTATGTTTTAAAATACATTGTTAAAAATTAATAATTAATACTGTCAGACACGTTCCAATGGCGGAAACTTTTAACTAACGCGTAAAAGCTTCCAAAAAAGTAATGTAACTTTTCTTATTTTCTAAAGCTTTATTTTTATATATGATACTCGATGAACTATTTCAATATTTCTTGTAAGCAGCCGGAGCAATCGGATGGGCCAGACAACCCCCCCCCCCAGCAGGCACACCTAAAGGGTCGCTATGCGTATGAGCGCAGACGTGATAGTTTTACATAGTTTTATACCAAAGTTTTATAAAACTTGTGTTATTAATAGTTTAATGGGTGATTTCAGTAATAACTAAGTAATATTTTCATGCCTAATTATAACGATAGTTATTGCATAATAAAACATAAGTATATTTGAACTAGTAATGATAATCCTGCACAAACCATTGTTGACTTATGAAGAATGTGTTTTATTGGGGATATTCAGAAAATTTATGGTTTTAAAAAGCAATCATTTTAATAAAATATTAGTTTATTAGCATCTGAAAAGAAGCAAAAGAATACGAACTTTTATAATTACAAAATTTCAAAATAATCTTGAAAATAATCATTATTTAGTAAGTAAGCTATGTAACCACCGTTTGTTTAGACTCCTCCCATATTAATAGTACAAAGATTTTCATACCTTCGAGCGGGTAGAACAATCTTCGGTGATGGCCAAGCTTCGGAACTGTAAGGATGTACAAGCATGCGCTCCGATCCCTTTCAATTCTAATATAAATGTTAGTTCTTTAGTTATGTATGCAAATGTTTTTTTTTGTCTAATAAACGTGTTTAAATTAACTAGTAGACTTAGTTAAGAATCCATTACCTACGTGTCCCTTTATTACATTGGGTCACACCCCTTATATAATTGTAATTTTTCAAAACTTTTTTCAATCTTCATTATTACCATTATTTAAGTTTGATATCTCATCACCAATCCAATGCTGATATTGAATATCTTCATTATTATCATCAGAATCTTTGGTATCTTCTTCTGTAAAATAAATAACATAATTAAAAATAGAATAGTTTTACATGATTATATAAATAATTCAAAGTGAAAGTAGAATACCTGATTCATCTTGAAGTGATTCACTAACAAAGGCTGGTAGCTGGTCCCCATCAAACCAGTTTAAATGATATTGGTGGCCTTCTAATGTCCACCCATTATTTTCAGGACTAAAAATACTAAGTCCCTGCATATGTGCATTACTCCAGAGACTAGTGATGTAATTAGCTCGTCGAAACTGCTGCAAAAGCTCCCTTTTGCATGGTGGTAAAATGCTCCCATCGAAATTTTTAACATATTTTAGATTGAACACTTCATTGACGCCAGAAACCATATAGGGTTGATGAATAGTTGAAGTCTGAAAGCCTCTACGTCAATCATTAAGGGAACGTTGCAAACTTCACAAATACACTGCCGTTTGTAAAAAATGCAACACCGAAGAAATCATCAGAGATAAATGAACTTTGCAGCAAGAGATTTTCAGAGCCACCGTGCATGCGGGGTATGCGCAGTGCCAGCTCAACTGATGCTGAAAGTGTATAAATAGAGGGCTGTAGTGGGACGTTGAAAATGGTTCATAATTATTTGTTAGTGGTGAACGTTTAGTGAAACCTAAGTATGCCTCCACGACGAAAAAAGGCGAAGTTCCAACAACTTACGGACTTTGAACGGGGGAGGATTATTGGTCTTCGATTAGAAGGATTTTCCTATCACGCAATAAGAACTCGTGTTCAATTGGCCAGTTTCACAGTGATTCGAGTTTAAAAGCAGTGAACCGACGAGCACCGAACAACTGGCAGTGGACGACGAAAGGTGGCGTCAGTGCGTGACGATCGAAGCCTGCTCCGCATGGCGGTGAATGACCATACAGCTTCCTCCAGGCAGTTGGCAGCACGTTGGTCTACTGCTACAGGTGTACTAATGTCGGCTTCGTTAACGTCTACTGCACCGTGGATTGCGTGCAAGGATGCCTTTATACAGAACCCCCCATCACGGCAAACCATCAATGGCTGCGTTTGCAATGGGCTCACGAGCACAGAGCCTGGCAAGCTGATTGGCACCAAGTTATCTTTTCAGATGAAACACGCTTCAATTTGTGGGACCATGATGGCCGCTTTCGTGTTAGATGCTATGCCGGTGAACGCTGCGCTCCAGAGTGCATTATCGAATGTCACAGTGGCCTAACACCTGGAGTTATGGTTTGGGTGTGATTTAGTTTCATGGACGGTCAAATTTGAAACGAATTGAGGGTAATTTCAATAGTAACAGTTACGTCCGTGAGGTGCTACAGCCCGAAGTCGTTCGCTTCCTTCAAGATATCCCTGGAGCTATCTTTCAGCAGGATAATGCACGCCCACATGTTGTAAAGGCTGATCGAGGCTTCTATTCAGCCCAATACGTGCAACTTCTTCTTTAGCCTGCTTATTCGCCGGATATGTCGCATATTGAGCATGTGCGGGATTTCGTTGGTCGGCGTCTCACTCGTGATCCACGTCCTGCAGCTTCAAAAGACGAACTTTTGCTGCGCACACAAGCAATATTAAATTCTCTTCCACAAGCAGACCATTCAAAATCTGTTTGACTCCATGCCACGTCGTATAGCAACACTTATTGGAGCATGTGGTGGCTACACCAAATACTGATTTCGGACACTTAATATTGTTTTTTTTTGCTTTAAAAGTTTTGCCATTTATTTATACTAATACGTGGTTTGTGCATTAAATTTCCTTTAATTCGGATGATTCCTTCATGGTATTGCATTTTTATTAACAGCAGTATAAATTTCTGTGTATTGTGTTAAATACATTTTGCTCTAGTTCTAAGTCACTGAATAAATCTGGATCGCTGAATTTCATAAATGTTTCTTGGTACTCTTCATTTTTCTTCAGTATATTAAATGGCTTGCCTTTTTTTATTTATTTTTTTAAAAAGCAGGTTTGTAAGCACATTTAGTGATTGCATGAAATCCTGGCCAACAATGGCTTGAAAAAGGTTCTAAATATGTCCGTAAACTTTAGTGAAATCAATACATCTTACTTTATTTCCAACGCCATTTAATATCCACTTATGGGAATCATCATTGTTTAAATGACGCCTATTGCCCAATACGATTGCTGCAATGTCGGTATCAGAACATCGAATAACGAAATTAGCGTGAGCATCAATATTGCCGATTTGATGAATTATTTTAGTGTTAACTTCCTCATGATCAGTGAATGTTAGATTTTTATCAATATTAGATATAACTATAGTGTTAGTGACGGCTAGTGTAAAAGAGTGCCATATTTCTTGAAATTAACGACAATATTGTTGTTGTTCATAAATGGTACCATCTCTTCCGTAGACCAGAGCAGTATAAAAAGATCAAGGAGAGCTTGTTTGAACCGAAATTTTTTAAATTATTTAACGAAATCAGACGGTCGAAATTGATCAGATCCAGTGATATTAAACCCCAATTGTGTGTCGATTCATACCGGAGGCGACTTTCAAAATAATCATGCTTTTGAGCACCCTTGGCGATGTTGGCACATACTTGCAGCTTGGCGACAAAATACGTTTCCGCGCATGCGCTGTTAGTCACAATGTTTATATTTTCATTTGGACTTTGTTTACGCGGTATATGTATTCGCCAGGGCTGAATGCGTGATTATCTCAAAAGTCGCAATACCATTTAATTGACATATCTTTGTAATTATTTTTGAAATCCTTTTCATCACAATTTGCTCCTTTTTAAATTTATTTCGATAAATTGATTTGTTTTGAATTTATTGTGATCCAGCAATCTGATCATCAAGTTTTGCATTGTGATTGTCTTGTAATTTTATTAAGTTCTAAAGATAAATTATAGCTATGAAATTATTTTCTAATTTAACCGGGGATTGAAGGGATTTTTTTTGTAGTTTAAGTTTTGAAGGTACATGTAAAATAATATTTAATTAAACATATGTTTTTCAGTGCGTTGTGTACTCCTAAAAAACCCCTATACATTTTAAAGTCCCCTCCCCCCCGAAGATTTTTTTGTACAGATATAGTTCTCCAATAACTCTACAGCTTCTTGTATGCATAATATATTTTGAATTATTTGTTGAAAATATAAAATATCACCATACTAGAAAATATATATTCCATAATAGTTCCCAGTAAGTTTTGTGACCTTTATAAAAATTCTATAATTTAATTTCTAAAAACATTAAGATCAATGTTCTACATCAGATAGTAAGTCTGGCAGCTGTTAATTCTTTTTGTGTATAAAAGATAACTATTTAAAACTTTTACGTAAATGAATAAGGTGAAACAAATATTTAAAGTATTTTCTATTAAAATATACAAATGGCATATTAGAATATACAACAAAATTTGTTTTTCTTTGCAAGCTATTTGTGAATAGGGGTAACCTGTGTACCTAGGGCCACTTTTTTTTCAATGCACAAAAACAGAACCTCTTTAAAAATGTGTATCTGATCTACAGTCATCGTTATACTAACTACCATCCAATTGGTGTTAATATAGGTACTTAAAATAATAAATTCTATGAAATAAAAGATTTTTAAAAAATTTCACAAATGGCTCTAGGTACCATGATATCACTGTACCTAGGGCCAGCAGTTGCTGTACCTAGGGCCTTTCCCTGAAAGTTAGGTTTCATTCTGTAATCACAATAGAAAACAAACATGCACACTTGAATTTAATAAAAGAAACAATATCAGCTAATACATTTATTTATCACTAGCTTTTACCCACGGCTCCGCTCGTGTTGATGTCTTTAAATAACTGTCCAAGTCGTAATTACACTGCTGGCCACCGTAAATGCAACACCCTGAAGGAAGCACGCAAATAACATGAAATTTACAGCATGCATTAGCGGAGGTGAGATATGCAAATTATTAGAATTTCAGCGCAGACACACATCACGCACGCCTGTGGCGCCACCTCAAAGCGCTATTTAAAGCTTGAAGATTTCGACGATTTCAAGTTCGGCAATTGTGTTTTTCTTGTGGTTTTTTCAAAAAACGATCAGTTATGTCTCGTAGAAAACAGCGATCAGCTTTTGATCAAGTATCCGAGTTCGACAGAGGAAGGATAGTGGCCTACCGAGATTGTGGATTTTGGATTGTAGGATTTTTTTTATTGCTTGACTGGAACAAATAAAATTTAAAAATTCTAAAATTGAGCTTAGTTTAAAAAAACTGAAAACGTAATTTATTATAATAATTAACAACAAAAAATCAATAACTTAAAGTATTAATATTTTTAAAAATCGAAAGTATCTACGTTTAATGTATAATTTCTCTTTAAAAGAGCTCAAAACAGAATATTATTCTAAGATGCTACTGTATACCATATTATATGTTCTTCTGTCAGTTGCAAATATGCGAAGATTTGGGCATTGGACACACCGATCAGGCTACAGTATAGCAACAGTAAAACTGGAATTTGAACTCATTTGAATTGAAATGGTAGGTCAGTGGGGATACTTGGAATCCGAGGTATGATAACACTATCCCTTTTCACGACATATGTTAAAATATTGGCACCAAGTATATTCTGCATAAGTTTTGTGATCCAAAGCCTCGTTTTTTTACATAGTCGAGGAGCATCGATATTTTGCATAAACATAACTGGTACATTTATTTTCAATTGAAGTTAATATGAGAGTGCACCCGAAAGTTCAAGCGGAATTATGAACTCCGTGGGATATGAAGTACTTTGTGTTCTGTATCCATGGTTGTATACATTAATAAATATTCCTCCATTTTTTCCCCACACGTCTAAAATTTCAGTGTTGATTTTATTGACAAAGTCATTTTTATGCGCCAATATTGATCTTGCGCGCAACCACTGATCGCAATGTAAATTTGAGTAATAAGATTTACATCATTTTCTTCTACATTACAAAATTCTCTGGAACTAAAATATAACCTCCAGCATTTGCGTCCTAACATCCATAACCGATTTTCAATTGCGTCTCTGCGTAATGTTCTGAATCTACATCATTATGAAGATGCTTTCTCATATTCGTTTTATGACTGAATTTTTTAAGTACCTCCTCCAATAAATAATAATAAATCCTATAAATAAAGTACCATTCCTCCTATAATATCTGTACTTTCTCGTAAATCCTGAAGAGTCCGATTTAACGCTCCTATAGCTTTCTTGTGAGACATCGTACTTTCACCCCACACTAAAAGCTTACATTGTGGAAGCATCCTGCCTTGAGAGCTATTTTTTTTGAAATTTCAGATGTGAATCTTCAAATGCAAGATTAAGCGATAATTTTAAAACGGAATGTGCAGTACGACCGTTGGTCAGTAAAATCGCGGCTATACCAGAAGAAGCCATAGCAACTGCTATCTTCTTGGTATTTCTGATGGCCATTAATAATAAGTTTAGCAAAAAGGTTTTTTCTGTTCCTCCAGGGGCTTCGAGAAAAAAGAGTGCACCACTGCCGGATTCTATTTTGCGTAACACTTCTTATAAAACGTGATTTTGTTCTGGAGTTAATTGAGGGATAAATTCTGTTACTTGATGTTGCAATATATAAAATCGTAGCCTAATTTTTCTCAAGTGATTTCATTATCGAAACCATTTCCGTCGACACGTCTAGGGCTAATCATTCCAAAATCATGTAGCTTTTTCCTAACTATTCTGAAAACCTTTATTGCTTTTCGTTGTAGATGTGTTCATTGAAAGGCAAATTCGGTTGCTTTTCGTCGCAAAATATCTTCCGCCATGTAGTCTTTGCACTTATTCCAAAAGGTTTGAGGATTAGAAAAACCGAAGATGAAATAAGTATTACGTAAAGCTCCCTAATTTTATTCGGCGAGTGATATTGAATGGCTTCTCTCTCTCTCTCCTCCATAGAAATATGTAGTATATATATCTTCAAAGTAATACCTCTATGCAAAATATCTAGGTTCAATATAAGTGAAAAATTTTGTGCAAAATATGAATATTGTATAATTAGGTTTAAAAAATTCAAATTAATAAATATTCGATAAATCAAAACTTTTTATGTGTGTGAAACTGTCAATTAATATTACCATAGAATTTTCAAAATCACGCGCGCAATTCGCTAAAACTTTATTTCATTTCCCTCTTTAAAAAAGTGGGAGAAAACTGGCATTGTCGGAATTGAGAACTTTTTAGCCAACTTGGCAATATTTCTCAAAGTTTGAGATTGACATTTAACAAACGTAACGTAATAAATGTTAGACGTTTAATAAGAAACCATTTAAAAAATTGCTTTTTGTAAAGATGCTAAATTACTCTATGTTGCAGTTATTTGTTACAAGTGTGTGTGAGAGAGAGAGAAAATGTTTATTAAAATTTCCATTCTTGACCAAATGCATAATTTTGCGCCAACTTGGTGGGAAGTAAGCAACGTCAACGTTTTACCCGCATAGTTTCCGTTCTCTTAGGAATATAGAGATAAAATATATCCTATGTTACTCGCTGATAATGTAGCTTTCCATTGGTGAAAGAATTTTTAAAATCGGACCAGAAGTTCCCGAGATTAGCCGGAACAAACAGACAGACAGACAAAAATTTTAAAAATTGATTTTTTGATATAAGTACCGTGCATACCTTTCAATGCATTTAATAAAAAGCTGCTAATTTGAAATTACAAACAGACACTTCAATTTTATTTATTTGTATAGATGTAACTATTTAAGTTGCGATGCGCCAAATTATTAATGTGTGAATTACACGTATTTTCATTCAAAATTATAGTTAAAAAAACTGGTGCCAAAAGTGGACTGCATACATTGTTGCTCTGAAGCACCAACAGAATGTGGTTGGTGCAATTTGAACACAACATTTATGTTGTCAATTATAAGTTTCTTCTTTATCATAAAGAAACTTATGTGCATGTTCAACATTCTCCAGAAATTTAACACTATAATTGTACTTTAACATTTATTATTTTTGCCACATAAAAATGTTCAGAAAAACAAACACGTAAAACCAACCTTTAGAATTTGAGAAAGTACAGTTTTTATACTGACCTTCAGCAAATTACCTTTAAATTGGCCATCGGGTCAAGTTAGCAGGTATGCATGCATTCGAAGTTTATACAAGCACTACCTTATCCTATATATTTTTTATTTGTTAGAATATAAGTAACGTCTGGAATCTTGCATGTGTGTGGACTATTATATATTAATCTCTTTATCAAACGAATACAAAAATATTGGTTATGTATTTTTTACTGTATACTTTACTTTTTTACTCCTTTCATCCATGTGACCACGTCTCTTATTTATTTCCTGTCATACATAGCTGCCCCGCAGTTTTATAATCTGATAACTTCCTTTATACAAAAAGCCTCAAATATTTTTTATTTCAAATATTAATTCATCAAGTGTCAAACGGTAACAAAGAGTTTTAACTGAATGCCAGACTGTGAAATGAAATTTTTTTGTCTATAATTCATTCACATTCGCTTGTGTATTTTTTTCCAAATATATTTAAAAGTTTCTTAATTTTAATAAAGCAAATAGTTCTTTTCAGAATTAAAGATAAAATTCATTTTCTTACGACAGGGATGAGCTTTAAATTTTAGTGGGTGTACAAACTGCATCGAGAACGCGAATCCATTTTGAGAACGCACACACTTAATATATATTATTGTGACTCGTGGAACCCCCGGGGTAACGTGGGACACAGTTTGAAGACCACTACACTAGAGTAACGCGAAAGACATTGGACAAGCGCGTAAAAGATCCGAACACGAATCGAAGGGTAGCTCCTTTTTTTGAAGAGTGTTAAGCTTATTAAAGCAAAGATGAAAACACAGTCTGCTTTCATCAGAGGAATATTCATTACCCTGGTCTACCTTTTCAAAACAATCTTTAGAAGACCAACTTTATTGGTCACATTTTTAACACACCCATTGGTTGTATGTTACAATTATTTGGACCATTATTAACGCACGAAATTAAATACTTCCTCTACACTACTAAATCAACAAATACTCTAGATAGACTTCAAATGCCAAGTTGTAATGGTGATGTAAAAATAAATTCAGAGTTTTTATTCAACCCATCAACTTTCATAAATACCCACATTACTCTCGTTATTTTACTTTTTTAAATACAAAAGTTACTCAATACTACTAAAGCTCTAAAATCAATAGATTTTGACGATTAAATGGTTTGAATTATCCAACATTCGACTACATAAACACTACTTTGATTATATCTCTGGGATTATCAGAGATTTAATTATCAAAATCGTTACTTTACCTACACTAATGCATTAACTAATCCAACTCTAAAAATAGATAGTGCATCAATAAAGCTGTACAAGTTAATTAATCATCATAATACAATGACTTCGCGAGTTTTAGATCTTTATATAGAGTAATAGCCGATTAACCTTTTTTTACGGGACGATTCGTCGATATTTCAATGAAGAAGGGCCAGGTCAAATCTACCAATTACTTCCTATTCGTAACTGCCTTTCTAGTATGTGATCTGCCAAAACCCATAAAAGTTAATCACTTGGCTGAACGGTTTCGTTTTAAGATGACAGAGTAGGTAAATTCGCGACGTCCGATTTCTGTCGTCAAATGACCCTTTATACCGTCAGTCATCGATAATAAAATGGAAGAAGTCAATAAAACGGAACTGGTACGACCTCGAAGAAAAGTTTCTTCAAAGAGCTAGACTTTAAAGTTAAATTACTCTCGCAATAAATTCATTAAAAAGTAACCAGTTTTCGCCAATTATGTACATATCCATATACATCTTTATATGCAAGTTAAACCAATCTTCGGAAACTGAACAGCTCGATTTCAGATACCTAGAAATGTTTCGTCATAAAGTTATAGTATTGATATTGAAATGCATAGTAATCAACTTAGCAAAGCAAGTAAAAAGACAAAATTCTAAAGAGACTAAATAAATTTTACTAAAAGCATTAAGACCAGCATTTGAAGTAGAACATCACAAATAAAATAAAACTTGGAAGATACACGCATATCGATTTAAGACTCCTGTGATGGCTTCCTGGGAAAAGTTATCACTCTGACGGTTATCTTTTAGTCATCGTCTGTTTTAGCGTTCCCTTTATCACCTACAGATTTTTTAGGTGAAAAGCAGCTAAAGAATGAATACACATATTCCTTTTGGTGTTTCAGGAGGTCTGGTCTCATCGATATCTGTCCAAAAATAGTACCAGTCATGAAAGCGGCCAGCAGCTCGATAAACGGTCTGGTTTTTTCCCACTTTTCGGCAGACGTTTTCTCTTGCGGAGAACCCATGCTGTACCTGGCACCTTGTTTGGGGAAAAGACCGGCCATAGCTTTCCGCACGCCCTGTGATATACGAGAGGCCATTTCCAATCGAAGTCGGTTTCTTTCTACTCGCATAAAACGAAACCAAATTCAGGTTCCTTTTATATAAAGTGAGACCATTTGAATGATGCCATTCAATTCAAGAGAAAGAATTTTGATTTTTCTGGGATTAATTATGAGAACGAAACAAGTATTTGGTTTAATTTCTTACCTGGGGTCAATTGCTCAGCAGGAATGAGTCGTAATAAATTCACTTATTGTAATCCATTGTTTCTGTTCGATTGAAAAATTGGTAACACATCCAATTTCCTTGTAATTTTAAAACTCGGGCAGATGTCGAGGTCGACATTTGAGCTGGGGCCCCAATATTCGTATTCACAATACACCAACCCGAGGATTTTGACAGCCAAGAAATTTTTAAAGATAATCAATCTCTTCAGAAGCATCAAGATTCGAGAATGGGATTTCTCTGTCCAAAGCTCGCGAAAGCTACTTGATTGATTTCATTGTGGTGGTCGCGGTAGTCTAGAGATCAAGTTCACGAACTGGAGGCCAACGAATAGTGGGTTCGAATCCTGGTATCACTGAAAACCTTTTTTGGCAGTTTGAAGAGGATGGTGCTAGCTCAAGTATGATCCTCGTCACTTTATTGTGGCTTAAAAATACATGGTCCACCGACAATAGTCTTCGTGTTGCCTTAAAGTGTAAAGTTAATGTAATCCTCCAACATTATTAATCAAAGACGCATTTCGAAGTTACACCAGGGCTATTGGTAATTGGAACGTTTTGGGATGGTAGCGTGAGACTTAAGAAATTAAAGTATTGGTTTATTACGTTTACAGCTATTATTTACATTTCATTTAGTCATATAAGTTATTCAAACTATTGAGTATTTCAGTACTACGGAAACTGTTATTTGTGAAGGGGAAAGCAAGCACAACTTTTCTTTTCCAGTGTTTCAAACAGACTGTCTCTCCATTTTCTTGGAGGTGGGGGGTTGTACTTCCTATCATCTCAAATTTCATTCGAGGTTCCGGCTCGCAAGTGGGGTGTTGTTTTTCTCACGGCAATCAGTTGTCGGTGCTATGTCAGATAAAAGGGCCCCGCTATATTTTAGGGGTGCATTTGTGGATATGGTTGCCAAAATGCTATCTCCATAGGGAAGCCGATTTTGCAACTGCGAGGCGGAAAAACGTTACAAGGGTGTATTTCGTAATTTTGAAGATTTAATGAGCACAATACATCTGAGCTGGCACCCCACTCTCCAAACTTCCACAGCATGCCGTTATAAGAATTGAAAACGCAACAGATTTAACGAGTATCAATTTCTCTACGCAGCGGTTTGCTACCCTATGAAAACGTCCTCTGACTATAGCCAATAAGCCATTCAATGAGCTGTCTATTAAAGAGATTGATTCTAGAAATGGCATCCTACTCTCCCCATCTACCATGGCCGTGGTAGCCTAGTGGTCAAGGTATCGGATCGTGGCTGGCCTGTCATGAGTTCGAGCCCAGTAGCACTAAACACCCGCCGTGTAGGGAAGTAATGCACGTTGAATCTATCGAGAGTTCAAACATCCTCCTGTTGGTGTGGTAGTTAGGAGAGAGGGGTGCCAGCTCAGGTGTCGTTTTCATCACTTGACCATGGCTCAAAATAATGAGGTCCGTCACCAAAAGCCCTTGTGTAGCTGAGCGGTGCGACGTTAATATTCACTCCCCATCTACCAAATCGAAGAATCTGATCACCGACAGATTCAACGTCCATCTGTCCCTACAAGTGGAAATTGTTTTATAGCACCAATTCTAGAACACACGACTCGACTGACAAACTCTGTAATGAGTTCGTGCCATGACCATTCGGCTACAAAGGCCATTTAAAAGGATTTGATTTATTATTTTTTTGTTAATCTTACTCTATAGCAAAGCGGTGGTCATGGTATCCTAGTGGTCATGGTCCCGAACTCGTTCCTGAGACGTGTCATGAGTTCGAGCCCTGAAGACCATGGTCTAGTGACGTGGACGACACCTGAGCTGGTACCCCTCCTCTCCTAACTACCACACCACACCACACCAACGGGAGGACGTTTGAGCTCTCGACAGATTTAACGTGCATCGCTTCCCTACACGGCGGTTCTTTAGTGGTACTGGGATCGAACTCATGACACTCTAGCCATGATCCGATGCCTAGACCACTTGGCTACCGCGGCCACAGCAGAAGGGGTGATGCATGTTAAAGCTATCGTGGCTCAAAGTCCTCAAGTTGGCGTGGTGTACAAGTTCAGAGACGGATGTCAACTTAGGTGTCGTCCCCATCACTTGACCATGGTTTAAAATTTCGAAGACCGTGTTGCTTTGCAGGCAACGTGAAGGCACATCATTGTGAAAGACTGCGTTAGGACGACATTGGGAAGCTCCTTATCTGGAGCCTTAATAGGTCACTGCAAGTGTGAGAGAGCCCAAAGGAATCTGGAAGTCAATCAGAGAGAGAGATTTCGGTGAAGTGTGTTGGGGTGTAGTAAAGTGTTGAAGCGCGTAGAAGCGTCTCTGAAGTGACTGGTTTCCATTTTTCGTGTCTCTTTAAAAACATATCGAATATGTCTCGTCCTTTCAAGCCTCATGTGACGCTAAACCACTTTTGTTTGGACGTTTTCGGGATTATTATTCGGTCATTGGTCGTTGTCACCCCTCATGCGGTGGACTTTGTAGCTGGAGATTGGCTTGGCATCGGTCACCTGTCTGTTGGCTGGATAGAGAGAGGTCAAAAATTAACTTGCATTTGAACATAAGCGTCGGATTGTTCGGTCTCTGATACTTTCTCATGAGAAACTATATAGCAATTGAGCCGTAATTAGTTCCCTAACAGGAAATCGGTCTTTTGGCGGAGACCACCACAAACATTAGTAAACGGTTACTCACTGTAGAAGAGCATATATTATTGACTAGCTGAAATGCCCGTTCTTCGCACGGGTTAAGTTTTAAAAACAAAAATTTATCTATTATAGAATTACAATATTTTTAGTGAGGGTAAAACCCTGTATAAAAAGTAGTATAACCAAAAGTTAAAAATATTTTTTTCAAAGCAAATATAAATAAAGATTACAGAAAAGTGATAGCAGTAGTGAGTTTCTGCTATGGGAACTATGGGTGAAATAACCTGCAATAGATGAACTGATTCACTAAATGCTATCATAAATAAGAAATATTAGGAAGCCTTCAACTGAAAAAAAATTAAATTAGTCCTCATATAATACTATCTAACATCTCTGTAATACATCTAATATACAGTATTAGATGTAATTAAATACTAAAAGCCTTTAATTAGTATGAACTAAAATCAAAATCTAACTAAAACAGGTCCCCGTTGAAATAGTTCAGAACAAACAACAGTACTGAATGAAACAAATAATAAACCATGTTGCTAAAAAATTAATTATTGAAACCATACTTTTCTGCAACATTTCTATTAAAAATTATTATTTGATTGCAAAGAGCAAAAGAATGAGTACATAAATGATGAGTACATAATATATATATCCTATATGGACAGTATAAAATAAAATATGCATATGATCTCCAAGAAACTATGTGAGTAACAGATAATAAGAAGCAACGTTAAACCATGATAGCACATGAGACGTAAAATCATTTCAACTCTGAATTTTAAAGAAATCCAGAGGGAAATATGAGAAAATCTTTTCAAGGTGCATCTTTTTTCTGTGCAAAAATTTTACGATCACAAATGAAACAATTTTCTGATTTGCAAGATTGCCAGTAGCAAAGTTAAGTCATGACGAAAAATCTGGTCAAAATGGAATTCCAAAGAAAATATGAGAATATTATTTCAAGGTCACCTTATCATAGTTTCAGCAAATAGCTTTTTGTTAAATTTATGACTTTTTCTCATTTAAAACAAAGATGAATTCTTATCGGTCATAAGGACCATAAGGCAAAAAACAGCGACACGCAAAAAAAACATGGTACATACTGGTTCCTCATAAATATCAAGCATTATCTTCACGATATTACCAACATGTTAAGAGCAATTAGTTTGAATTCAGTGTCATTTTCTAAAATATACAACATTTATATGTAAAAAATGTATACAATGCATGTGTATATATACAATCTGCATATGAACAGATTTTGTCAGAAGGAAAATTACTTTGATGAGCATTTAATCGCATCCATAGTTTCCGTGTTCATCCATAATTTTTCTAACATGTTTTTTTTTTGTGAACAAATGGACATGACAAAAAAAAATTCTGGTAAGAAGTGAAGGTGTAGTTTCATTGATTGTAAAAAAAAAAAAACCTTTGATATTTGTGTAATGAATAGGTAATCATGATCTATTACCTATTCTGTTTACAAAAGGTCTCGCAAATTATTGTTCGGCTGAAAAATAGACTTTTGTGTCTTTGTATCACATAATCACTGTACCAACAATGATATGCAAGAAAAGGATAGTTCAGAAAAATAAAACTGTGACACTGAAATAGGAACTATAGCATCATTTAAATTAAAACGTTATCTAAAACAGAAAAAGTAAGCCTTAATTTTGATAAAATTGCCATAAACAGTTTTGAACAGCAAAAAAACACATAACAGAAAATCTTAAATATTTAAAATTGAAATAAAAGAAACATAGTATAGAAATTATAATATTATATCAAACCAAAAGATAAATAAATTAAGATTTGATGAAACTACCATAAGGAAAATCTTATACGTGAATAGAAATTCTAACTTAAAATCACAATATTGACAATCTGTTGATCTCAATTAGTTTGAACTGAGTGTCATTTTCTTCGCGTGCATTTGTCTACTTTTTTTGTTACAATGGAAAAATATGGAATCTGCCAATTAAGGAAAAGGGTACTTATGTATTGGCGTTATCACAGCAAAATTTGCACCACAATATCAAAGTAACAGATTCTAATGTGTCTTATATGGAAAAAATCAAATTTTGGTGAAAAAAGAGCCACTTTGACTGCGGTGAATGATATTCAGGTGATGACTTAGTTTCACGCTATACATAGCCCAAGTACAACTGTATATTGATAGTATCACTAATTTCAGTTTAACAAAAAGAAAACCTCATACATAAATAAAAATTTGTATTAGCCTTTGTATTCTTACGTATTAGCATCACCACAGCCAAATTGGCACTAAGCAAATCACGCTATATCCACCAAAATCTGACTAATTTTTTTTAGCGCATTTTTCACATAGTGTAAAAAAAGCGATATTAGCACGCAAAATTCGTCTTCGTTCCATATTTTGTCGTACCTTTTTCTCAGCCAATAAGCAACCGATTGACCTCGGTTTTTCTGCATTTTTGCCCTAGATGAGCCGAATCATATTTAAATTTAATATTTTTTTTTAAGCATAGTATACACTTTCTGTTAGTAAAAAGTTCATTAGTTGCATTATTGTAAAATACAACATGTGAAAACGCGCTAAAATTACTTGGCCATGTCAATGATTGATATCTTGTTTAATATAAAAACACGCAAGAATCTTTGTTATTATTGATTTAAGACGCAAACGGTTAAGAGTATTCTGATAGGAAGATGCATCGGTCTTTTCCAGCTAAACATGTTATATATTTTTTCAACAACTAAATTAGTTTAATATACATTGTTTTACCTTATTTCTGGTATGATTATTCCGAACCTTTTCTGGGTTTAGATTTAATTCTGTCATTTCTTTTCAACTTAAAAATTTGATTTATTTTGTATGTAGTCAATTGTAATACCTATTTTGATTTAAGACTGTGTCAGGTTTATTATTCTATTTTCATTTTGACCTTTATATGTATACATTTGATTCTTCTGTACTGTTTCTGGTTTTAGATTTTATATAGTCATTTTTTCCCAGCTTAAGAATTTCTGATGACTTAAGTGTTGCTTTCAAAAATTTCGATTCAATATAAGAAAAAACAAACACATAGGTATCCAAGTTTTTGCCACTGAACCTCATGTTTTTAACAGTTTGAAAATTCTCACCAAAATACAGCAAAGAGATATCCCTTATGAAAAATCTAGAAACCGAAAGAACATTCAGACAGCCTGTAACTCAGAAGCGGAGCAGTAAGTCCTAGGGTTCAACATGGCAGTTTTATACGCTTCGCCAGATGAGTAGTTGTTCAATTATGATCAAGTGTAAATACCTTAAATCTATTCCAGTTGTTGATAATAAATGAACAGCCCGTCGAACAATAATACTGGATTGCACAGAACAAATAAGAAATTGAACTGAAGAGACAGAAGCCATCACCATCATTTGGGACAACTTGGCAAGGGGATGTATCATACCTAAAATTCAACAGCTCGTATACTTGGGTCATTGTTTAGAACAACATATTAATCAACATTAACAATTGAAAATAATTACCTCTAATGGTAGTTCAAAAAATAAACGTGGCACTTAACCTAAAATAGTAAACACAACATTTAAACAAACATCTAAACAATCAACAGTAACAACTGAAAACCATAAAAATGCATATTAAACCAATTCAATTTAGAATTACTGTAAAAAAAAATTATAACATGAAACCTCTGACCACAAAAAAAAATCAGAAATTCTGGAAGATAAATGACACAGTTTAATCTAAAACCAGAAACAATACAGAAGAATCAAATGAATACATGTAAAGGTCAAAATGAAAAAAGAATAATAAATGTGACGCTGCCTTAAACCAAAACAGAAATTACAATTGACTACACACAAATCAGAAATTTTTAAGCTGAAAAAAAAACAACAAAATCAAATCTAAACCCATAAATGGTTCGGAATAATCATTCAAAATATAAGCAAAACAAAAGTGTATATTAAACGAATTTAATTTAGTTATTGAAAAAATACATAATAGGCTTAACTAGAAAACCAATGCATTTTCCAACTGTTATCTACTGTTATCAAATTAGTGTTGCCAATCGGAAAAATAAAATTTAGAAAAAACATTTTCTTAGGATGATTTTTTTCGAAAAACAACTGTAATTCCTCCACTAAGAGTTAAAAAAAACGAATAAATACAACTATAAATAAGTATATTTACTATAAAATGTGTTGAAATTCCCTCCAAAACAGCTCGAAACATTAATTTTCGCAAAAGTTAAAGACTTGGCATGGGCTGATGACGTCCATATCTCCATTTAACTGAAACATCGCATAAAAATTGAATTTTAAAAAAATCTAAAGTGAATTTCGAAAAAAAACTCTTCGAGGTTAATAGCATAACGACCTATAGCTTTTACATGCCAAGTTTCAAATTTCTGAGTTCCTGGATTTGGCCGGAACAGCTGAAACACACAAACTTTTCTCTGATTAGTAC
>BMAO01003014.1:0-42157 GCA_019973975.1 Trichonephila clavata
TTTCCGGAACTTGTTAAATTACATACGTTTCTTTACATATTTTACACTCATAATTAAAAAACATGGAGTATATCACATGAATATCAGCGTAAGTTTTGTCTGATTTTCCTTATAAGTTCTGCCAATAGATTTATGAGACTTTATTTAACTTCTTTTTAAATTTTTGGTTTAAAAGTGTTTTTTTCAAAAATTACTAAGCATCTAAATGTAGTAAAAATATCAGCCAATCAAATTCTTTTTCTATAAAATACATATTATGGTCCTTGTATGCATGCGCATTTATAATTAATTAAATAATTATTTTACCTATAACTTACACAAAAACATCATTTATCAAAAACAATTAACCCTTTCCAGGTTAATGTTTTTTCGGGATTATGGAGGAAAAAAATTAAACTTGGTTTCAGACATGCATATTGTTTTAAACCTAATAGTACATTTCCATACAAAATGTCCTTAAAGTTAATGTAAAAAAAGTATTTTTAAAAGAATGTGCAATTTACCTGTAAAGGGTTTTTGCATGCAGAAATATTAGAGTTTGGAGTCAATTCTCACTAACTCTAAATTATAAAGCATAGGAATATCTCTAGCTTTCATCTTAAATTACAAATTCTATTTACATCTTTGCATTTAAAAATGATTATGGAATTATTATTCAAAATTTGATCAGCGGTATGATAAACTAGAAAGCATGCATTGCATGTTACCAAACATTGCAATCTGGAGAGTAGAATCTGGTTTCACTTCATGCATTTTTCCATTTACTGCAGCAAATTATACATTGTCATTCTGGGTTAGTTTTCTTTTCTGATGCGGGAATGTAGTCAAAAAAATTTCTTTCAAACATGCGTGAAGAGGGTGCTAAGCAGAAGGACGTCCTCTGTTTGCCAAAAATTCCACCGATTGGTACTTTTCTTATTGTCAAACCAAAAGAAATACACGTATGAAATAATTCGTGAAAGGCCGATTGCACAGTGCAATTTTTCACACTATGCAAACCACACTCGGAGTGTGCCAGGATGGTACGTTTCGCCTGCCTGAGCTCAGCTAGGGAAAAGTCGAGAAGAGGTTAAATTATCCTTTGAATGTGGAAATTTTTAAGAATAATGTCCTATTTTTTTTAAATCATCGTCTATTACAGTGATTACCAAAGTGGTCTATACAGACCCCCAGGGTCTATGGCAACATTCAGGGGTCTACGTCATTGAAAAATAATTTAGGGGTTCATGAGGTGTAAATGGGGGTCTACGATAGTGACACCCATTATACTATATTATGACTTTAATTTTTAAAGAAAGTTTAATCTAGTGGAAACCAGATTTACCTGTTTAACAGATTTATTTACTAAACTAGCTGTCACCCGCCCGCTTCGCTGGGAATTTCATGATGTTTTATAAATTTTTACTGCTTATATATATATGCATAAATTATTGATATCTAAGTCCTGCATTAAGAATTCGATTGTGTATTGAAAAATATACTTATACCTGTAACTGTCGCCTGTTGATAAAAAAAAGGGGCAGAACTCATCTAATTTGTGTTTTCTAAAAATCTCTAAAATTGAAGCATAGAATGATGTTTGCTCTTTCGTAACCCAAAAACCAAGTGTTTTCCCGCAAAACCAATTTCGGTGGATCTCTACTCCGTAAATTGAACATGCAAACCAAATTTCAAGTCTAAATCTAACAGAAAAAAAAACAAAAGTTTTACTATCAATATCCCCGTAATCCCGTTGAGAGCCGTTTTCAAATATAACCGCTCTTAGCGGATTTCAACTCAACAAAAGAAAAATGCAAACCAAATTCCATTATTATAGTCCTTGTAGCTCGAAAAAAGTAATTTTTTTGTCAATACGTCCCAGTACTGCAACCCCCCAGAACTTGATTTGCTTAAAATTTATTCTTAGTGGATCCCTATTCAACAAAAGAAACATGCTTAACAAATTTCAAGTATATGGGTCTAACAATTAAAAACAGGATTTTTTTTCTGTAACTCCTCTTGACCCCTCGCAACCCTCCTTTGGGGTCAATTTTCGTTTTACTGTTTGTTAGAGGAACTCTATTCCATGAAAGGAATTCCTACCAATTTTCAAGCAGGATGATCAAATAGTTTAAAATGGAAAAAAATCAATTACGCCTCTTAATCTCCCGAAATTAAACTTAGTAGTTCATATTCACGAAACCCATTTTGTAGCGGTTCTCTAGTTTACGAAAGGAATCTGCTTATCAAATTTCAAGACTGTACGTCTAATTGTATAAAAATGGTGATAATTATCTATAACGCCACTTGAGCCCCCGCAACGCCACTTCTGGGTCTGTTTTCACAAAACGAATTTTGTAGTGGAATTGCACACTATGAAAGGAATCTGCTTAGCAAAATTTGAAGACTGTGCGTCCAATAAATTGAAAATGCAAAAAAAAAATATCAATAACGCCCCTTGAACCCCCGCAACGCGGCCTAGTGATCGATTTTCACAAAACACATTTTGTAGTGTATCTCTATCCTATGAGAGGAATCTGCTTACCAAATTTCAAACTGTGCGTCTAATAGTTTAAAAATCGAAATAATTATTTATAACTGCCCTTAACACCCTGCAACACCCCTTGGGGTTCAATTTTTCCCAAACCTGTTTTGTAGCGGATATTTACTCCATGAAAGAAACATTCCTACCAATTTTCAAGCAGGGTGGTGAAGCAGTTTATAAACGAAAATATTTATCTAGTACGCCACTAAATCCCCTGCAACGCCATTTAGAGGTCTGTTTTCACAAAACCTTCTTATAGCTGATCTCTACTCTATAAAAGAAATCTACTTATCAAATATAAAGACTGCGTCTAATAGTTTAAAAATGGAAATAATTATCTATAACGCCCCTTAAGTCCCGCAACGCCACTTCAGGGCAATTTTCACGAAACCCATTTTGTAGCGTATCTCTACCCTATGAGAGGAATCTACTTACTAAGTTTCAAGACTGTACGTCTAATAACTTAAAAATCGGAATTTCTAACGCCCCTTAAGCCCCCGCAAACAATTGCTGCTAATTTGAAATTACAAACAGACACTTCAATTTTATTTATTTGTATAGATATAGATTGGGATTATAATAACTATTGTTTAAATGTGACTAAAAATGTAAATAAAAAAAAAAAGAAAGGATAAAAACTAACCGTAAAACTTATCAATTTTTTCTTTCTTGCATTGCTTTTTCCTTATGAAGCCTTGATTTATTATTTTTAAAAGTGCGTCCGAAACAGCCGATGCTCTACTTAACTGAACAGTGAGATAACTATCATAAAAAAAATTATGGCACGTGTCAGCGTATTATCATGTGCTCGTAACATTATTAAGTCTCATGAAGAGCACCGGTCGCCAGTAACCAAAACAACGATTTCATTAGCTCAGTTTGGCGTTCAATTTGGCCGTTCATCTTGGCATTCAGTTTCACGTTCACCCGTATAGTTTCCGTTCCCGTAAGAATACGGGAATAAAATATAGCCTATGTTACTCCCCGTTAATGTAGCTTTCCATTAGTGAAAGATTTTTTTAAAATCGCACCAGCCGTTTCCGAGATTAACCGGAACAAACAGACAGACAAACAGACAGACAAAAATTTTAAAAATTGGTTTTTTGTTATGGGTACCGTATATACTTTTAATGCATCAAGTAAAAAGCTGCTAATTTGAAATTACAAACAGACACTTCAATTTTATTTATTTGTATAGATTTAATGAAATTAATTTGCAGTTACAAGGACAATCATTTCGGCGTTTATTGCCAGAATTTCTTCCATCCATTTCTTGCCTTGCTAATGAGTATAATATTGGACGTCCCCAATTTTCTTAGATTCTCAATTTGTCACGCACAAACTGCCAGGAAAAGGACATTTTAACTACATTCAACATTTAAATGCCCTTTATTAAGAAATTGAAACTAAATTTGAGAATGCTTTGACTGTATATATATATATATATATATATATATATATATATATATATATATCATGGCACATGGTAATACCACAGTAGGTAATTAATTAATATAGTCACATTGAAAGAAAAAACAAATGTCATATTACAAGAGGAAGCGATAGGAATAGGCACCAAGAAGATCTTAAGGTAAAATTTAGAAACGGATATCAACAATTTTGGAAGCACTAGAATGAATGGAGCACCAGATTCATCTCTCCCATTAAAAGCATTTGTTTGTTGCTCAGATATTGTATGTAACATTTACTTTAAGCGGTGATTAAATTTTAATTTACTTAATTAACATGTGTGTATTAGGTTTTAAACACTATACTTCACTACAGTTAAAAATCTAAATATTTTAAAGTAGGTATAACTCTATACCAGCTGTCCAAAAGACATTTAAGTTGATAAATTTGCAAGATATCATTGTTAGGTAATTAGTGGTCTACCCAAAACCGAAAAACATGGCAAGGGGGTCTATGAGACAAAAAAAATTGGGAATCTCTGGTATACTCATTAATTTTCTTTTGGATTTGAATGTATATCAGTATTTATGAATTTATAGAAACATACACAGAAAATTTATATTAAAGTATGTTTTTTTTCCATTTCTTTTATAACTAAACTCCAACTTATAAACCTACCCAAAATTAGAAGTTATTATTAGAATATTATTAGAAGTTCACTACTAAATTGGAATATATATATATATATATATATATATATATGTGTAAATTTACAGGAAAAAATATATAAAAGCAAATTGCATATTTTAATATATGAATAAGAATTTCATATTATATAAAAGGAAAAAAATACTAAAAAAGCACTCCCAAAGAATTCAAACTCATTTCCAATATTTTTAATATATTTATATCAATATGTCTGGGTATTCATAATTAATCATTAGAAAATATGTTTTGTCTAGTCTCAGATTACTTAAAAAAAGGAAGACTAACCAAAACAAAATAACTAACAGTATACCTAAGGCTTTTATGTAAATATTTAATAAAGGCAAATAATTTATCATACAAAAAAATAAATTTCTTTCGGGATTTTCTGAAATGATAAATAACTTTTTGAAGCAGCATAGAAAGTTCAAAGCAGAGATAAGTTTCCTAACTAAAAGTAAAACTAGTTGTAAAAATGTAAAATGTTGGGAAAAATAATTTTAAAACTTTGTTAGCGGTCAGTTCAAAGTATTTATTGTTGCTTGCACAATGATTTGAATATTTTTTGCATCATTTAAATTTGGATTTTTTGTCGAAAATATAATTTTTCTTTTTAGATGCAATTATGTAATGCATTGAATTTTTACAAGAGAATTTAGTTAACTAAATTTCAACCTTCATGTAAATTTAAGAATGAAATAATATTGAAGAATAAAAATACAAGAAAAAAGTACTACGTTTACATAGATGTAATTTCAATATTAAAAGAATAAGGTATAATTTATACAAAAATCTTTGATTTAACGGTTTTTACAATTTTTCCTTGCCTGTAACCTATGTAAATGAATTACGTTATAAACGGAGTTTTAAATCACAATATCACAAAAGCGAATTAATTAATATTTTACTGAAACATTTAAAATTTATAAAATAATTTTTAAATATTACTTCCCCTATAGGAATTGACGCACACATATGAAATTTTATTTACAAATATATCAAACTAAATGTAACAAAAATTGGTATGATTTATCTGCTAACATGATGTATATTCGTGAAATACTATTTTTTTTTAGAAATGGTCAGTAGAAACTCCTTTAAATATGTAGAAATTTTAGATTCAACTATTTTTAACAAAATAAGTATTGTTTTGATTCAAAAATGTATACCAACTTTGCTACGAGTACTATTAATAATAGATATAAAAATAAAAAAAAACACTTATCACAATACAGAAATTCCTTAGCGTTTTAAATGACGATGCATCAGTCATTTTTTCTTTCTTAATGAAGCCGTTGTAGAAAAATCAAAAAACACGATTTTAAATTCCGTTTAAGAAAGTTGTTTATTGCGAAAGCTGAGCAAGAGTATTTAATCATAAAAAGATAGACATATTAATTAAGCATTACTAAAATGCTGGAATAATGCAAACACATCAATTTATGACTATACATTTTTTAAGCTAAATTTAACGATTGATTTCAAAAATGTTCATGGGACAATTTTTTCTGTGAGAAGAACTAGGAATAATCAAAATTAATTTTAATGCATTCATACTGACTTGTATATTCTGTATGTACATCTGCTGTGCATATCCACTCGTGATAGCCATTTTTGTGACTTCACAAGGTTTAACTCCAACGCTACCACCAGTTCTTTTATACCTATACTTAACGCGCCCAGTCAAATTGGCTGGCAATGGAAAAAAGTTATCAATTTTATAATAAACACAGATAATGGTTGATTTATTACTATCCGTATAACTAATGAAGACACTTCATAAAATTTCGCCCTGTATATTTATACAAAAATAGTTTCAAAAACTCGTATAAACTTAAAAAAACTTCAATTTCTTCTTTTTCCTATATAAAAAAAACTCTTAATATCATGTATACCGACTAATTATCAAACTTAATATCATGTATACCGACTTAATACCAAACTTAATATCATGTATATCTCAAACTGTAGGGTACGCCACCGTAAGGGGAGTGATAAATCTACGAGAGAGACGCGAGAAACTTATTCAATAATATTATATTTCGATGTTAAGCTACAATACGACTTGAATCTCGTAAGTTCCACTGGTGTATATAAACGTCTCGCTCAACCAAAGCGTATATATACGTCTTTCCAAAGAACTAACATTTTTGTGCATTGATATCCATAAAACAATTATGATTTCCTTGAAATACAGTAAAAGGCACCTTGACCGTGTTTGTGAAAGATTTACTTATTGCAGACGATTTTCGTATTTGTTCCTTTTCTCCTCTCCCTAATACTTCACATATATACTTACAAAATGGTGTCATCGGAGAGCGAATGGCTTAACTTTTAATCGGAAGTGAGGGGATTAATTACAAACCATACAAATGATCAAGATAAGTGTTAATGTGTGCATATAGTTTTATATAATTTTCTGAAATAATGTTTTACTTTCCACTTTTCAATATGCTTGCGCCCCCTCCCCCTCGTAGAGTTATCACGTCTCCTTAGAAAATGAGCCCCACAGTTTGAGAAACGCTGCATTATATGGTAATGATAAGTGAAAATTCAGTATTTTTTTATCCTTTCCTTATAGATTTTTGAGTATATCATGTTGGGCCAGTTTTAGGACTTCCATCTTTTCTGTTCCATCAACTTCAGTTTGGAAGCGTTGATCCTCTATATCTGTCTCACTTTTGGATGCCAAAAAACTTTTTTTTCTACCTTGGATACTCATTTATAGCAGTGCTTCTCAAACGTTTAATATGTTTGATCCAATATTCAATCCTAATTTTCATCGCCCTCCCCTCCATATAAATAACAATGTATTGAATTCAATAATACTATTCTCTTGAAACCCGAGAAGTAACTCCTCAATATATTTGTCAAATTTTCTTGGTGTGTACTTAAAATGGAACTATTAAATGGAAAAAAATATAAAAAGGACATTTTAAAATTTTTATTTATGTTAATTAAGTGGTACCCAAATGGTTATCGTGGAACTACATGCATATAATGTAACAATATTAGAGTAAAGAGTTATATCGAGATACATAGTTTTTTTAAACTGTTATTTGTTATGGAATTCAAAGAAGCAATTCCTATTTTGTAAGCACAGATACAAGTCACATTTAATGCATCTCTTTCAGGATTTTCCTGGGCATCCTGGAAAGGGACACTTCATTTGATTTTCTCTTTTTACATGTTACGAAAAGTGGCCATTTTGGTCATACCGTACACCATTCACAGGCAAAGGTTTCGTTGAGGTCTTTCCTGTACAGCTTCTTCAGAAACTTTTGCTTTTATTAAGCTCTGAGCTATCACAAGCTCGAAGTCTATCAAATGAAATCTATTTTTAGAGGAACTTTACATTGCTTGCAATGACGAATATACATAATCCAAGCATTACAGGTGGTCATATTCAAAAAATATGCAAAGACACGCATTGTCTATTTCTTGGTCCGTGTGGATATCCGGTAATATGAGATTAGTCTGTCCATCATATCAAAACCTCCCATGTAAGTATTACATGACTTTGCAATGGCAGGTTGTCTGACATCTGCTCTCTGTCTTTGTTCTTTCACTCACCTCTTACAGCTGCCTTCAGGTTTGATACCAAATGCATTTGACAAAAGAAGAACAAATTTCTTGTCTTTCCATTTAACAAGACAAGCTTTTCTATCCTCGCGTCTTCGAGAAACTGATGAACCTCACTCCATACAAGTATCTTTTGGAAGGCTTTCGACGACACCATCAGTACGGTCGGCCAGTTAAATATACGTTTCTACTCACGAGGTAATTTAAAATTGCTAGTCCTGTAAAATATATGTCGGTGAATAAATGGGTTACTTTTGCTGCTGGTATAGTACCAACTAAATGTTTCACAACTGCTCCTCCCAAACCATATAATTGCTAGTCTCTAACTGGAACTGTTTCAGCTCCTGTGTAAATTAAAAAAAATCCAAACAAGCCCATCTGGTGCAGCAAGTAAAAATTTTTTAAAATCCTACAGGGCTTGGCTTCCATGGTAAGTATTGTCTCATAGGGCATCTGCCAGAGAACGGCATCATCTGTTCATCAATTGACAGACATTCTGTTCGAGGAAGTTTCAAACAGGCATTTCTAAGAACTTCTAAAATCAGAAGCGATTTCTGGAATATTTTAAAAGTCTGTATCATTAATATCGGAAAGTTCACCATCACTTTGTACAAGCTATTCTTGGATTTACTAAAAGAATGAAAACCATACATAGTGTCGCCGCTCTATTTTGATTCCAAGGTACCCAATCAGGTACTTTTGTTTCAAAGTGAAAGAAATCGTAAATAACCACAAAGTAAATTTCTAAAAATGCATGTACAATAAAGCTTATACACTTCTTAGTTGCAAAAAACAGTAAAAACCTAATTATTATATTTATTAATATTAAAAAAATGAATCAACTTCCCAGTAGCCGGTTGAGTCACCATTTTCTTCAGTTTCTCTACTTTAAAGCTGTATGACTCATTTTGTCTTCAGTGTGGTGCTGACATCTCTTAGCAGGCATTAAATTGGAGTTTTGCCCAATTGGCTATTCTGGGACTTAAGTCGAATAAGCCTTTTTTATTGGAATAAATGCTAATCTACGAAAGTCCCCAAATGGGTACCAAGGGTCCCAAGAGGCTATACTTTGACTCTAAAGCAACAATACGACTATAATCACTTAAGTGCAACCGGCGTATATATACGCCTTGCTCAACCAGTGCGTTAATTACTAAGGATGTATATATACGTCTTTCCAAAGTACGATTGTTTCTGTGAACTGCTATCCTTAAAATTATTTAGAATGCTTTGGAGTGCAAAAAAAGGACATTGACAGTGCTTGCCAAGAATTTACTTATTTCAAAAGATTTGCTTATTTATTTTTTTCCTCACTTTCCAATGCTTCTTATATGGAAATTTCGTGGAAAACGGTGGCATTGGGGAGCGAATCAATCGCGTAATTTTAAATCGGCAGTTAAGAGATTATCTATAAACTGTATAGATTATCAAGATAATTGTTATTTTTGTATATAATTGTATGTATGACAAGCTCATATAGTCACTAACAATATTTAAGCTTGTTCTTAATTTAGTATTATTAAATTAATTTAAAAAATACATTGTGCATTACTGATACATTTATAAATGTATTTTATCAGTATAAATATTAATTTAATTTTGTATTTTGTATGTTTATTTTCAAATACTTGATTTTTTTAAATAATCCCCCCCCGCAGAGATATCAGCACCACTCTAGGAGGCGCACCCTACAGTTTGAGAAACACTGATTTATGATATTCTCATCTTCCTTATCTCTCTCTAACGCAAATTCTCTTGCAGTGAGAATCACTTTTACCGGTTTCTCCGCCGTTGTTTTTTCAGTTCCAGAATTTTTTTGTTCATTATGTACTGAACAATTTACTTATGTCCGTTATTTTTTCGAAGTACTTTCTGATTTTGAAAGACTTCGACATTTTTAGGGCAAATTTCCATTACGGAATATTGGAGGAAAATATAAGGAATAAAAAAAAATTACATCCAATTTATAATACTTACTTTAATTTTTTCAAGTAATAAATCGTAACAAAATTGCCTAAGAAACAATTTAATACTGCTCTACTCTAGATTGTACGCCATACTCTTGTGTTTTTTACTATTTTCAGTTGCAAATGACTGAGATAAACGTTAGTTTGTACACATATTATATAAATTTAGTATATATATATATATATATATATAAAATATTTAATATAAACATATATAATTATATATATATATATATATATATTTTCTCAAACTCAGTGGCGCAACAGACCATGAGGGCCAAGGCCTACTGTGCCCATCTCAGTATACGTGACCATTGGGTGCTGGGGTGCATGAGCAGATGTTCCGATCAGGTCAGCCTGAAGCGAAACCCCCAGTGTTTGGTCCCCAAGTAAGCTTGGTTCTCATTTTATCGACCCACTGATGGGATGAAAGGCTGAGTCAACCTTGCCCAGCCCGGGGTTTGAACTTCGGACCTGTGGTGTGGAAGCGCGATGCACTAACCATTCAGCCACTGGACTTCATATATATATATATATATATATATAACATTTAATATAAACATATATAATTATTTAATATATATATATATAGTGTATACAACATTTTCTCCACCGACCACGGTGGGTAGGACACACAATGAAATTTTCTTGTAAGAGAGAGGAAAAAATCTAGAAGTATAGAGTGGAGGAAATATTATATGTATATTTAAAGAATAGTGATACAGTTTGATAATATTATTGTAACAATAAAATGTGTATCAATCTTTTATACACAATCTTTATATATCTTAAAAATATCTTAAAAATATCCGTTTGACTGGTACTAGTAGGTTTAGGTTTAAGGAAGCATTCATAATAATATATTTTTAAAGCCCTTTAACATAAAACATCGCTATATGTAACCCAGAAGTCGAAATAATATACATTCAAGAGACAAAACATTATGACCACCCCTACATTTTGCAATGAACTCGCCTGGATGATGTAGAAGGCACGTGATCAATGGAAGTGGTATTTAACTGCTGCTGGAGAGTCTGAAGTATCATTATTTCACTTACTTCTATGTGTGATAGGAAATTCTGCGGATCTAAGCGACTTTGATAGAGGGCAGATTGTAATGGCTCGAAGGTTCGGAACAAGTATTTCCGAAACTGCACGACTCGTGGTTAGTTCGCGATTTACAGTTGTTAGTACTTATGCAAAGGGGATGAACGATGGCGAAACCAGCAGTAGACGGCATGGTGTCAGATGTCCACACGCTATCAAAGAAAAAGGTTTTCGGAGACTGTCTCGCATGGTGAAGCAAAACCGGAGCCAGACAGTGGCTCAGCTGACAGCCCAATTCAATGCAGGGTCAACTAGAATAGTATCGGAGCACACTGTTCAGCGGACGCTGTTGGATATGGGGCTATGCAGCAAACGTCCCACTCGTGTGCCTTTGCTGACCAAGAGTCATCGCCAACTGCACCTGCGCTGGGCCCGGGAACATCGCGACTGGTCCATGGATCAGTGGGAGAGAGTTGCCTGGTCAGATGAGTCACGGTTTGTCATTCATCACGCCGATGGCCATGTCAGGATACACCGTCTTCCAGACGAACAGTTGCTCCCTCAATGTACAGTAGGTCATACACAGGCCGGTGGGGGCGGTATTATGCTTTGGGGAACATTCTCTTGGGCGTCTCTGGGACCCGTGGTTGTAGTAGAGTAGACCATGAAAGCTACAGGGTATCTGAACATCATTACGGATCAGTTACACCCTTACATGTCTTCTGTTTTTCCAGCTGGAAATGGAATGTTCCAACAGAGAAACGCCCGTGTCACAAGGCTAAAATGTGTTGGAGTGGTTCCAGGAACACGATGCTGAATTCCAGTTAATGTCCTGGCCGCCTTACTCACCATATCTCAACCCGATAGAACAAATTTGGTATGTCATGGGATGGCAGCTGATAGTTCAGACGTTCAATTCAAAATATTTCGGATCTGCGTGACCGTTGCTTAAACATTTGGTACAATTTTTCTCTAACCATCTAACAAGGACTTGTGGCACCCATGCCAAGGCGGGTTGAAGCTGTGTTGCGCGCCAAAGGTGGGCCAACTCGTTATTGACAGGTGGTCATAATGTTTTGGCTCTTGAGTGTATGTTTCAGTAGGAATCTAGATAAAAAATGAGAATAATTTGATTCAGATATTTTTACGTCTTGCAGAAAAAATCCATGCCTTTTAACAAAATGTAAAAATAAGATTAGTGTGAGCTTTAGTATTTTTCTTCTCTTTCAGCAAAACTCACCCTATTCTTCTAAAAGTAAATCTCACTTAATGCTTTTAGTTAATCACTTTTGCATTTTGAATGAAATGCTTGCCAAGAGCTTAGTATTTACACATGCTATAGTCCTCTTAAGTTTGAATTATTTTATACCTCCAGAGATAGCAAAACTTTGATATTAATTATTTATAAAACTAAGTTTATCATTTTCAAATTAGATTTCTTAATTTAAGTTATGTTTACTCATTTTTAATTATAATATATTTATAATGCCTCTGAATAAAAATGCTGCTGTAATAATTGTATTGTAAGATACAACTCTTAGCAAATAAATAATCGGATTGAACATGTTATTATTCTATATATTCTATGTTAAATTCCATCTTTAATTACGAACTTTTTGAAAATACTCTAATGTAAAAGCATGTTTATGTCAAGCTAAAAAGTTCCGCGAAGTGCAATTAACCGTCAGTGTTTAACTTTTAATCATTTGAATAATTTTTTTTAAACAGAAAAACTATATTTTCTGCAGTATTTGAAACTTCTGTGCATTAAAATAACAAAGACATTTGCTTTTCTTTACGAAAATATATCAATTTTCTTTTATCAGTCTATACAGTTATTTACATACTTTGTAAACTAATTACTATAACTTATTTTACTAAGAGCTTAACGGCTTCTTAACAAGACTGGATCTCCTTTCAGGGCTAACGAAAAATTCGCTTTCATAATGGTATAGAAATTTCCTTTAGGATTCTCAGAATCTTCAAAAAAATTTAATCCCTTAAATAAAAGACCAGCCTTCTATAAGAAATTTATAAGTAATTTAAATAGCGTTCCTTTCTCGTTGGAAACATTTTCAGAAATTTGAAACAACTTCTCAAAGAAAATTAATAACGTTCTGAGAAGAGTGAAAAAATGAAATTTTTTTACAACTTTACCCAACGGTATTGGACAATATATATCGGAAAAATACTTTTTAGATGCCTAATTTTCAATCGCAAGCATCTCATGTGCAAGTTTTTTTTTTGATTTTCTTAAATGTCTAAAAAAATAAATAAATGAATAGAATAAAATGCTTTGATTTTCCTCATATCTAAAACTTAAAGATATTTCTTCAGAATAAAATTAATTTTAAATTTTAGTTATAATTATTATGTTATTTAAATTCATTTTTTTTCCATTTCAAGGGACTTTAGCATTCCATTTCAGTTTTATTTTCCTCAGTGATTCCCTCAATAATTTCCGGAAGTTCATCGAAATAATTTTGAATTAATGTTGTTCCAAGCGAATGCTGAGGAGTTACAAACAAAGAAAAATCACGTTCTTGAAATAGTATCTCTAGAGACTTGAAACTCAGCAAACGGTTTCTTTTGAAGTGTATAGATTTGCTAATAACAGGTTTTGCGGAAATAGACTTCCGGGGAATGTTGCAGGAGATACGGAGGGTAAAAGAGAATTATACTTCCGTTATAGAAGTTCTTTCCTTTTTTAAAACAAGAGGCGAGTGCTAAAACAATACTTTTGACTACAATCAAAAGCTTAATACAAGGACATAGACATAAATTACTTGAAAACAGTTGCTAGTCATATAACATCATGCTATATCCAGTGAAGTGGCAGGTAACGGTTAGTATTCATATACTTAACAGAATGAATTAACATCTTATTCTCTCAGCAATTTTTTTTGGAGAACGGTTTTTATTGTACCAAGAACCAATTTTAAATGCAATTAAGTTTGCAACCATTTTCAAGAAAATAAATCATCATAAATAAAACTCCACATCACGAAAATATATCCCTTTCAAAAAAGAATCTTAAAATTTGCATTCAAAGAAAGAAAGAAAAAAAACATTTTTGGAAATTTTTGGATTCTCCATGTATTTAATTAAGGCAACTTCTTGGAAAAATGTACTAAATAATAGAAGCATTTCTTTATTCTAAATTATTTTTTTTAAAAATGTTTTCACTGTCGCGAAAAGTAAATAATCGCTCTGTGCCAGAAAGCCCACTAACTTCAATAAAGTTTCATTCTTTCTTAAGTAGACCATCGTTTCTTACGATGTGTCTTTTAAATCCTTTAGTTCACTTTTATGATTTAGTAAAAGACCTATTTAAAAAAAAGACAAACATTATTCTTGGAAAGATGCTCTCATCACCCACTTTAAAAAGAGCCCTTCCAAAGTATTTAAATGTTTCCATTTGTATATGAAGTCCTCTTGTATCTTTTTTTTTATATTTTAGTTTCAGTCTTTGAAGAAGCTATTCTAGAATTTGTCAGCATGTTGAAGTAGCTGTTTTAAATCTTAAAATCTCAATGGAAGAAAGAGCAAATTTTTTCGATCAAAAAGAAATATGAGAACTTTAATCAAACCTGGTAGAGTACTGAAATAAATTCAAAATAGTGTATACATTCATTTTAGGTTAAAATATATAAATATGACGTTTTGAAGCATGGATTCATTTTAAAGATTGAACGTAATATTTCAGTAAATTATTGAACTTTTTTTTTTAAATTTAGGAACACATATTCAAAAAAACACAGAATTTTATTTTCCTTTTTATGAGGGTCATTTCAAAATTAATTTTTGTCATTTTTTCAGACAGATGATACAACAGGTGATACAAACAATCACAATAAGAAACCATATCCAATCCTCGGCAAATGAAGGAAGAAGCATTGACGTAGGAAATAATGACGCATGAACAGAAATACGAAACAGAAAGGGTAACAACATACCAGTGTGGTCGAAATTATTTTAATACAAATAACAATGGCAAACAGACGTACGCTATCAATGTGGTAGTCAGTGGAAGCATGCTATGTTATCCAGTAATAATGGGCATGTTGTACTAATACTTTCGTCGTCCTTAAGGGCTTATTCCATAGCTCTGCTTCGATTCAGCGTTGTTGAGGTCACTGTTAAGGTCAGATTACTTATGTGAAAGACTGTGTTAGGACGACATTGGGATGTTCGTAGTTAGGAGCCTTGATAGGACTCTGTAGGTCTGATAGGTTCCAAGTGAATCTGGGAGACGATTTGAGAGAGAATCCATTGGGATGTGTTGGGACTTCATAGAATAATGAAGTTCTAGAAGCGTCTTTCTATAGAGTCTGTGAAGGTTTATAGCGTATCGAAATTCCTTTGGTTTTCTCTTTTGGTGTCTATTTGAAGTTGGAATACGCCACGCCCACACAAGTGACATGTAAGGCAGAATCATTTCTGTTTGGACGTAGCCGGAATTACTATCCGGATTTTCGTCCAAGTCACCTCTCAAGTGATGTACTTTGAAGCTGGAGATTGACGTGGGAGCTGCGATGGACTACTCGCTGTCAGCTGGATAGAGAGAGGTAAAGGTTGACTTGCTTTAGAACAAAATCGCCTCACTGTCCAGTCTTGGATAACTTCCCATCGAAACTGACCGTTGAGACGTCAATAGTTCCCTAAGAGGAAATGGGTCATTTGGTGGAGATAGCCGCACTTACAGATCACGTATGGCGAACAGTTAATATCTCATGAAATGTTTCAGTCGATGCGGTTGCGTGTTCAGTGGATAAAGACAGTATGTGGGGGATAAAGGTAGAAGTGGGCAAAACAGTGTCAGAGTGACGATACTTAATGGTGCACAAGCCTATCACTTGTGCCATGATGTGTTGGGCTACTGAAGAATGTCTTCAGTAAAAGTACTGAGAAATCTGCCCCTGTAACATAATAGTGCAAGGATGGACATTTCTTTTTCAGAATCACCACAGGTGTTGAGACATCGGTGCACCACTTTACTCTGAAACCAAAATCGCTCAAATGAAGGTGAAAAACAAGTTCAAGTTCACACTAGGGGTGAATCATTCTTCAAAACAGTGCTGAGGTGCGGCAGGCTGGTCCACATGATACATACTTTACATCACGTGATACAAAGTTTTACCAGAAAGATTTCTTCAATCTGTTTGCATGATTCTACAAATGCTACAATATTGTTGGCAACATTGTAAAAAAAATTCAAGCACAATAGTTCCTGATACGATTAGTATTTTTTTTTTGGAAATAGTGTTTGTATTTGGTAAAAAAAAAGGACAAAACATATTTTCGGAGCACACATCGCATTGCATTTTCTTCTAGAAGCCTTCTGGAGCATTTTTGTTTATTTTAAAACCCACATAAATATGTTGAATAAAAATATTTTTGAGCATTATTAAGAATTAAAATGCTATTTAAACCTGGGAAAAGGCGCGTGCTGGAAATTAACCTTAGTGATCACGTGGGAGCACATGAGTCCCAATCCATTTTTTTAACTATATTTATTGTACACTATAAAATCGTAAACCTAGTGTATAATTCCATTAAGAGAGAAAATATACTTATCAACTTTTAAGGACTTTTTAATTTTTCTTTGATAATTTGAGAAAAATACTGAATTAAGCTGAACTAAAATGCTTCAAACATGCGTGACTAATCAGGGACAAAAAAAAACACACACAGACAATTTTATATATAGCTACCTTCACAGAAATAATATTTGCAGGCTAAACAGTCATATTTTGCTCAAAGTTATTGCAGTTTTATTGTCCTTGAGGATCGACCAATAATGGTTTGAACATTTTCTTGCTTTTGTCCTTTTAACAGGAGCAGTTTATCCTGTTGTACACTTTTGGTTTCAAATCTTTCTTGATGGAGTTATTTTAGGTAGCATTTGAAAATGTTTCTTTCAACTTAAACGTTTCATGTTCATCGCTTTTATTAAATTTTCATTCGCTATTATGATTAATATCAATTATTTATTCAGGTCCCTTGCTTGCTCAGTTTCAACTTCATACAATAGAGATTGCACAGATGCCAATTCCTTTCTTTCTCTTCATTTACATTTATTAACCATACAGAGGTGTACAAAACATCAATAAAACCCACTAAGTCGTTTTCACAAAGGAAAAAAAAATAAAGTATGTTCATAGAAAATATTTTGGAACAAAAATGGCCACGCGGAGAACTCAGTCACCGTAAGTTTACCTTAAAAATAGATATATATATATAAAAAAACGTTTGATGCTCCTAAAAGAGAAGGATATTTGTGACAAATACATTCTAGTTCCCATGAAGACTGTCATATAGTAGGATACTGAAAATTTCATGGAAACTGAATAAACATTTTCCTCGAAATTAGAGACTTCGTGAACCTGAGCTTACTCTGTGCCTCTCCCGACCTACTCCCGGGTTTTAAAAACTCAAAAAAGATACAACAGATAGGTTGATAGTTATATCTGAATGGCAGAAAATTGGAAGAATAGTACATCGGCTTTGGACATGCGAACAATCAAATTTTCAAATTCCTTTGAGCATGCGACAAACATACACAGCTTACTAACACAGCCCATGTCATAAAATTAAAAAGATCTTAATATATTTTTTAATGGATTTGCTTATTCTACGTACATTTCTTTTCATGGTTTCTTTTAAAATCTTTTTAAAAAAAAATCATATATTTGCTATAGCGTTTCAATTATTGCATTAAAATTTCTTCCTTTAAGAACTTCGATCATAACTTGAATAATTTCTTTCTGAGCAGAATTACAAAACTATTATAAAGGAGGGAACTTGCAATATTTTTTTTTTAAATTACTTAATAAGTGTGGCGTTTTGTAATTAGTTTTTTTTATTTGCTAAATTATTTTCAAATACTGAAAACAATTAACGTGAATAGCTTTAATTACAGACAGATTCCTGAAAAAAATAATAATCCTTCAGAAAATGTTTTTCGTTGTAGATTCAATTTTGATATAAAAAAATTTAAACCTTTTAAGGCGACACAGTAACCTGTAAAAAAATGCTTACTTATGTATTTATGTAAAAATATTTTCTTTTATTTGTGTCATTTATAAACAGATTCGTAGTACAAATGTCAAAATAAAAATAGTAAAAATTTTTAACAAATAATATTTCAAATTTCCTTTTTTTTAAAAATTATTTTTGTGTTTTGAATTTAATATTTAATGAGTAAATATTTTCAATGCTTTAAGAAATTTTAATATTAGAGAACAATTTTTTCCTGATATTCTTAGAAGTGCTTCGTAGAATTTTGTGCTTGGGATTAGTATTACGATTGTTAATTTTATTTTTATTGTTTTTTTTTGCCGGTTACTATAAAAAACTGTACAAAAAAAACAATTTTATCTATTTTTGATATTTTTTTAGAAAATAACTATTTGCATAAATTCGTATTTTATGCACAGAGTTATCAACAATATTCTGCAAAACAAACATAAAAAGTTTTAAAATTTTATATGGAATACAAAAAAGCCTAGCCTGTAACATACACGATAATTGCGAAAAATAAAAACTGATAAAAAGCCATTTAAAATTTTAAAGGTAAGTAAAATAAAATGAAGGAGTTAAATGCAGACATCACATGTTTTACTTTCCGCTTTCATTTCGACATACTGTTAAAAGAAGTTAAGCAACTGGCTTAATAACGTAGCTTGAAATACGAAATGAAATTCCAAACACATATTTAGAAAAGTTTCCCAATTAAAATGAAGAAATAAAACAAAATTTGCTATTTTGGACATTTTTAGGGTAATGTGTCCTTTTAATTCTTTTCTACGATATAAATTGAAATAAAATGTTACAGTTGCTTTGAAAATATATGTAGTTTATCTAATACAAAATATTTTAATTAAATTGGAAAAGTAGAAATTTATTTAGGGATCCAATAATGTTTATTTGGAGCTCATTCATTGTTTCTAGTATTTTTTCACGTTACCGTTATTTCACAAAAAATGTTTTACATATATTTTAAAAAATTTTTTGTTAGGTTACACACATTTGCTACTATTCTACCTTTTAACAGACACACGATTTAAACACATGAATTTTACTTGTAATACGAATTTCATTGACGTAAATATAATTAGAAAGTTCACTGGTTTAATTAAACCAATTTTTAACGAACACTCTTCCACCAGAGAATGAATGTGTAAGACTTCAATAGGTCAGCGACCACCTCAATTATCCTCGCGATAGGATTAGAAATGTTAAAAGTATGCTTGTGCTGGCATGAAGTTAATTCAACACTTTACTTATTTAATTAAAATTGCCTACAGATTGAATCTCCGCTACTTTCGAGATTGTATTATTCATTTCCCCTACATTTTAAATTACATATATTTTAACTTTACACTCTCAAATAACTAAAAAAAAATAAATTTCGTAGGCATAATAATTTTTTTAAATTTGTTTTTCTTTTGTACCTTGTTTAATATTTATAAGATTTTATTCCACTTCTTATTGCTTTTTTGTCAGAGTTTTTTTTTTACAAAATGCATTATTATGTAAATATTATACATCTAAAAAGCAAAAAGTATCAAATAATCATTTTTTCTATAAAATAATTTTTTCTCTCTTTTATATGGGTGTTTAGTAATAAAATTAATCTTTTTTAGTTGCAGGCTTAGCTCTCCAAATTTAACTTGCCAAAATAAATTAAATAATCCTTTAAATAAAATGACAAAACAAGAGAGAAATAAATTAGATGCTGCCGTTATTTCAATAAAAATAAACTGGTTTATCATGGGCATAATTTTACACGTAAGCCTATTATATTTATTTATATACTCCTTAATTTTCATTGTGGTTTTCAGAAAAAAATTACTTGAACATGACGTGCTTTATTCTAACAGAGTGTCAAGTATATTATAACTTTCCTAAGAATTTCTCCTAATTAAATAAAAAAACTTTTAAAATATCCAAATGTATTAATTAGTAATATTTGAACAATATGATAAATGTCACTTAAGCACAATACATAGATTCCAAACCAGCTTATTTTACTTGGATTGATTAAAAATAAACTTCAAGTATAACAAGAAATAAATAAATTTAACATTGTTTTTGTTTTTAAAATGGTCTCCCTCCCCCCAAAAAATGTCATTCTAAAAAGTATTATTCTTTGAATTATATTTAATAAAAAAACCCTTATATATATATAAATACATGGTAAATGGTAATGCTTTCTTTAACGATAATCATTTATTAGTTTATTGATATAATATTGATGGCATTAGCGAGGCAGTCTTTTGTTGATAGAAATACGTTTTATTTTACATGTAGACACACATAAACAAAGTTATGAACACCACAATTACGAATATGTTATATGAAATATGGACATGGGAAGCACAAACCAGATTCACGTGTGTTACAGTATGACGTAGACAAAAAAGAGGTTTTTCCGAATCTGGGAGTTTTTATATAAAAAGGTATAGTGTAAATATGTGTGCGTTATACCATCAAACTAGTGTAACCCAACTTTAAGGCCCTATGTCCAAGCGATCACTTTGCTTAGTTATAAATTTTTATCTTATAAATATTTAATTTGTTTAAAAACGTTGGTATTTTATTATTTTTTTTTATCTTCGCCATTGATATTTCAAAATATATATTTATATATGTATATGTATATACTGTATATACTTATATATGTATATGTATATGTATATACTGTTATATATGTATATGTATATACTGTTCAAATTAACTCGGACCAATGAAAAAAGTAGTTTTTTATGAAACCTTAGACTTTTATCGTTACATACCTTAAATAGACTGAAAAATCTGTTTATTAATATGAAGTATGTCTTCCTTTACCAGAAATGACTTTTTGAACATGGCATTCACTCTACTACAGTAGCACATATGTTCTTGCTTTGATCATCATGAAAACACACTAATACATCCATTTTTATCATTTGCTCTATTGGCATGCAATTCAACTTAGAAAAAAGATTCTTGAGAATATGACAAAAGTTTTAAATAGAATTTTAGCCTGAAGAATTTCCAGGCTTATCGAGCACTTATTTTATTTTTCACGTAAAAGCATGGGCCAATTTCGAATTGTGACAAAAGGCCAAGTCATGTTGAAATATTCCATCAAATGTTTGCATAAAGGGAACAATACTACTACATAATATTAGTATATTTGGACAGAATTCATCATGTCTTTAAAAGGAATTAAACTTCTAGTGCTATTTGTTGTGAAAAAAGTCCCAAACATCTGTTTAGAAAGGTGTTTTACAGTCGGTTGGGTATGATCTGGTAACGAAGCGTTTCAACTTCACTTCGTCAAACTAAACTTGGTTTGTATCCTTGCACAAATGAATGTTCCATCACTAAAAATCTTCATCTTCCAGTCATTAACAGTCCATGGTCGGTATTTTAAACACATGCTAAAAAAACCATGCTTTTATTCATAATTTTCTGAGTTAGAAATAGTTTTTTTCCTCCGTCTTATTGCCTAATGGCCACCTTCCAAGAGCATTTTCCGTGCAGGTGAAGTAATCATTTCGACACTAATATCCAATAAATCTCTTTAAAGGCTTATGCTTGTCTTTCTTGGATTTATTTTGCTACATCTTATTACAATTTTATCAATTTTTGAAATAATTTTCCATTTGCTCACCAATTTTTCTTTTCTTTTTGGAGATGATAATCCAGAATTTTGAAATGTTTTTAAAACGCTTAATTCGATCATATCAACTGCCATAGTTATACCTCTTACATTTATAGAAGTGTGTTCATTGAGAACGATTTAATTTATAACTGTTCCTCGGAGTAATATCCATCTTTGAAGAAGTAAAACTAACACGTTTTTTACAGAACGCAAAATTGAAATTACCAGCTGCCCCATTGAAAGGCTTACATCTGAGCTCATGATGCATAAAAATTAATAAATTATAGTCAAATTCTATATGTCACACTACCTAAGGGCAGATATAATAGGTTTGAGGTGGCTCCTCCTCACTTGTAATCACACATCAACTCAAACAAGAAAAATATGTTTGTCCTAATTAATTTGAACAGAATAGTATATATATATATATACAATATATCATAGTTAAACTTCTCTAGAAATTGCTTGCTTTCCCTATGGCCCAGAGTATTGGCAAATTCAGGTGAAGGTTGGCTGGCCGAGAAACATTGTTTAAACCTGCAACCCTGGTTCCTAATTCCTAAGGCTAGGAGTTTGCTCTAGTATTTCTGTGGCTATATCTATTCTATCATGACTATAGTTATCTTAGGTATACAACTATTTTATGTATATTTTGATATGCAATATATATATATATATATATATATACTTAAATATATTTATAAAATACCTCACACTAATATAACCAATATATATATATATATAATATGTGTGTGTGCTTATTAAAGCTGAACTATAAAACCTCACTTGGGCTTTTGGGGACAGATAGCCTAATTTTGAACCACGGTCAAAGACGACAACTGAGCATGCACACCACTCTCCAAGCTGTCACACCAAGCCAGAAAGATAAGTTTGACCCACGGAAGATTTAGTGTATATCAACTTCTGCACGGATGATCTCCAATAGCAACCCGTGACTAACAATGAAACCGCAGTCCGACAACGCCGGTCATGAGTTCGTAATTATAATCACTTGGCTACCGTGGTCACTCTATATATAGAACTAGCTAGTAAACCAGTTCTTTGCACGGATTAATTCAGAAATTAAACAATATGGATTGAAGTATAAATATGTTTTTTATGAGTTTCTTCTACGTGAATTGCAAATTAAACAAAAAGGAAAAGCTTTCTATATATCTAAACTGAACACACAAAAAACCCACACTTGTTAAATTTTATGTCTGAAGGTCTAATAGTTGATAAAAAGAATTTTTTTTAAAAAAATTATAACGCCCCGTAACTCTCTTGTGGGTGAATTTTTGACATACCTTCCTAAGCTAATCTCTGCTCCGCAAAAGCAACACATTACTACAAATTTTGCTTAATGAACGCTTAAAATATTGTAAATAACTTATATATGTATAAGTAATACGTTAATATTACTTCCTGTAGTACTTATTTTATGTTAAAATTATAATATTAGCAAGCAACGCAGTTCCTTACATTATAATACCGATTCAATGGAAACAGCGAAATGTTGGTGATAGAGTTAAGTTAGTATCATTTTTGACGACCATGGTGGCAACTTGGCAATTGAGTGAAAGGTGCAGAAGTTTATATGCTGTAGCAGCTTCTGGTGGGGAGCTACAATCAAGAGGATAGCATAGAAATGTTCTCTATAAAAAATACCAAGTGATGCCAATTCTTATAGTGATCGGTGTTGGAGTGAAGCGAGTTCATGTATACCAGCATCCATTTATATACATATATAGAAGAACCAAAGAGAGAGAGAGAGAGATAGAAATGGGGTATGTTGGTGCATGTGAGTAATAGAGTTTATTTGGGAATTCAGGGACACTAAAGTTCAGAAATTGAACTGGTTTACTGCAGTGCTTCTCAAACTTTCAATATTCGCGCCCCAATATTCAATTATAATTTTCATCGCGCCTCCCTCCCTTCATACAATAACAATGCATTGAATCGAACAATACTATTCTTTAACGGTAAAGTTACAATAAGACTGTTCTCTTAAGTGACACCGGCGTATATAAACGTCTAGCTCCGCCAAAAAATTAACTTTCTGGACGTATATATACGTATTTCCGAAGCTTTTCTGTGCAATTATATCCCTAAAATTATTCCGAATTGTTTGGAGTATAATAAAAGTAACTTGGCAGTGTTTACGAAGGAATTACTTATTTCAGAGGATTTGCTCTCCCCCCCTTCCCCTCCAAAAATCATCACATTCTGGCGTCTACGTGGGGAATGGTGGCATTAGGGAGCAAATAGCGTAACTTTTAATCGGCAGAAGGGATTAGTTGTAAAATGTACAAATTATCAAGATAAGTGTGAATACAAGCCCCTTGGGACCACTGGTAATTAGCAAACTTGTTCTTAACTTAGTATTGTTAAACTAATTATAAAATGCATCGTTCAGAGTACTGATTCATTTATAAGAGTTTTATATAAGTGTAAATATGTATTTTTTAAGTCAGAATGTATTTTGCTTGTTTACTTTCAGTAAATTTATGTCTTTCAAAATCTTTTGTTTTCGACTTTTCAATATACTCGCGTCCCCCTCGTAGAGTTATCACGCCCGCCCTAGGTGGTGTGCCCTACAGTTTGAGAAACGCTGGTTTACTGCTAAGAATGACATTTCACCTCCAAAATGACATGTTCCTTTATAATATCGTACCTCGTCTTTAAACTACAATTGCGGAAATCTATGTCTAAAAAAACCAACCCTGAAAATCCTGAATGATGTACATTAAATGAGATAAAGTAAGTGAAAAAGTATATGAACAACTTTAATGATAATGATGGTGTCGTGTCCATGAGAAATTAGATTGCACCATGTTCACGGATGACATGTTTTGCCAGATCTTCATAGAGGTTTATATCTGTGGGGAAAAACACTCCGATGTCATGTAGAGAGAAAAGAATGGCATTGAAGCAATCAAGAGAACGTGTATTTAATAGAAAGCGCACCCTCAAGTTTAGAATGGAGGAAGGCCTCAATTGATTTACCTTTGGATGGTAGAAGATAAATAAAATTCCTTCCATAGATTAACAGGTAGAAGCCAAGCCCCTCGAGGCAATGACACCACCCTGTCACGTGACGAATTTTAACTCAAAAAATTTAAACAAAATAATCACATTGTGATAATGGAGATAACTATCAATATTTCGTACATTTTACCCTGTTTATTTAGCATATTTTTAAATACTAACAGAACATACTAAACTGTATTATTTTCATTTAATTTTTGTCATATTGTACTCAGAATCAGAGTAGGAGATCATAATCTTTAACTTGACCTAAATCTATAATTGTGGGCCAATAACTTATGTGAATGAAAGGTACCTAGGTATAATATACCTGTTTAACATTTAAATTGTATTACAATAATAAACGACAGGGTAATACATTACTTTTGAATATTTTTATCATATCATCCTTCCCTATCTTCCTTTAGATATTCAAGTATCCAGACTATGACCGATATAAATGGCTAGTTTTTTTATGAAATTTTGGGCACAAAATCTGTTTTATATAGTATACACACATAAGAGACAACCATAAAAAGATTGAAAATTCTTAAATTAATTTTTTTTTTCCGTATATTGTACCATGTCCACTTAAGGAGTGATGTTGCTAAATAATGCCTAAAATTAAAAGCCAACCAAGTTAATAAAATGAATTGGAAGAATTTATACACAAATTTGAAGAAGACAATTAGAATTATTTATGTGCATACTAGACCAGAATAAAAAAAAATTAATTTGTTTTCTTCTTTCCTTTACATTTATTGATTTAAAAATTTATTTTCTTCTGGATTTGAAAATAAATCAGAACGTATGCTTTTATTGAAAAAGTCTCACCATATAGAATTTTAATGTATGTGTTTCTTTTCTTCCTACATTAAAACGTATATTCCCTATATATGCACTGTAAATATTATTTTATATGAATTTTTAAACTAATTGAACCTTTTCAAATCTTACAAAAATTTGGAGAAATTTACTTTAAAAAAGAAATGTACATACAAATTGCCCATTTTAATATATGAATGATATTCTGAATAAGAATTTCATATAATATAAAGAAAAATAGTAGAAATGCACCCCTAGAAACTTTTAAAGCTTCTTTTCATAGTTGTTTTCAATAAATTTTTACGAATATGTATCGGTATTCATACTTATTCATTAAAATACGTATTTTTCATTCATTTCGGATTATTTTCAAAAAGGGAGGCCAAACCCCAATAATAAATCTAACTAAGTAACCAATAATAAATCTAATACTTTTATGTAAATATTTATAAATGTAAATATTTTTACATGAAATAAAAGAATATTCTCTTAGGAAAATTTCTGAAATAATGAACAATTTTCTTGAAACAGCAAAGAAAGCCCTGAAACTAATTTATGTAAATGTAAAAAAAAGATATTCAATTTTCAGTATTTGCAATAGCAATCAAAATATTTATTATTGCTTACGTATGATTTGAATTTTCTTCTTGCATTATTAGCCTTGTTTGAATTTACTTTTATATAGAAATATTAATTTTTCTTTTTAAAAGCAATTATGAAAAATTTAGAACATTAAACTTTTCTAAGGAGATTCATTTTGATTAATTTTAACGCAACTCCTTCCATCAATTAATTTTAACTTTCAGTTAAATTAATTCAAAGCAAATTCAAGAATAAAATAACGCTGAAGAATAAATATTACTATAAAATATTACGTTTACTTAAACAAGTTTTCAGAATTATAATTATAAAAATATGAGTACGAAATAAAGTTATATTAATGGGAAAAGTTTAAAAAATACATTATAATAATATGTATTCTTACTAAACTGAATCATTAGATAAATTAATTAAAATATTTCAGTTAAAATTAGATTTTTTGTAAAATTAATTTTTATTTGTATAATTTTTCCCCTGATTTTTATTCTTGATATAAGTGATTGTATTTTAAAAGAACACACATTTCAAATGTGATAAAACAGAAGTAGACATAAGATTTAATTCCAATATTATTTTCTTTTTATTGAATATTTCATTACATCAAAGATGCAAATAAATAGAACGTAGAAATGCGTATATGATAATAGCATAGATGTTCGCAATTATTAAGGTAAATTTTTTATCTACCGAATAACTTCATACGATATGATTAACATTAAATCTCTTTGTATATAAATGTTCAATAATTTCTGATATACAGCTACATTTTTAAACATTTATTGATGAACCAGTGTAGAAATAATAATAATAATAAATTATTTCTCAAACGCTGTTTACGAATGCAAATGATTTAGGCTTGTCCTGCGTGGTAATATGCAGCAAATAGCAGTGTTAAACTGCTCGAAATTTCCCAAAATTAAATTTTAAGATTTATTGTGCATGCAAATATGCATACTAGAAATGCTGATATTCATTGATCACTCAAAATTCCAACTTTCAAAAATTATATTAAAAAACCTGCTATTAAAATGTTTTGATTCCTTACCACATAAAAATAATGTTAATATTATTATCTTGGAAAACTATGAACCACCCGATAATACCAAGAAACCAAGGATAATTCTCCTTGACTCATACAACACCGTAATGCTAAATTTCTTCATTTGTTGGTGGCAAATGATTTTCTAAAATACTAATTTTCTTCCTTTAAACTTTATTTTTAATAACTTGTTCCTAAAATCTTCAATTCTACTCTGCTTCAATTCTACTCTGCACTCACACAGGCAAGATTTCCAATCTTAATTTTTTACAACTTCAGGGCAGCCAGTCTTGAGCCATTTCACTTTACCCTCTTGACCAATAGCAAAGCAGGCACTCAGCAACTTCAGGACTCACTTTCCTCCACTTCGACTCTGTCTGCAAGCACCACTTAGCCACTCATTTTCCCACGTTCGTTCTACCAATCCAGAGTTACTTCCTCTCCACTCAGGACTGCTTCTTTCCCCAGGGCACCAATAGACTATGTGAAATGGATTGGAAAGAGGACTATGTGAAATGTGTGCCTACATAGATGAACTATGTGAAACGCCCAGATACATCAAGCGTAGTTAGAAAAGCAAAATTTGACAATTATAAAAGTTGAGCAAGACGTTCATTGCTAGATATTTAACCAATATGAATATTAAATGAGGTTTACCCGGTTTTTCGAATTACCTGATATTATACAGTAAAATACGTTTAACGTGAAAACGCGTAAGACGAAATATCTGTTAACACGAAATAATACAATGGTCACCGCAAGCCTACCATGTATTTTCATTAATTTATTTCTCTTAACACGGAATAAAAATGGCGTTATATAAAAAGGTATTACTTCTGGCAATGAACAAAATACGCTGCTTGGAAAACACCAGCCGGATTGGATTGTTATAGTATATCATTGCAGTAGATAAGTATAACATGTGCAAAACCCCAATTGTGGCAGACAGAGACACACACATTTTGGAGTTTTTTCAAAATTCAAAAAATATCATTGACGCAGATTCGGAAGATGAAAATGAAATGAGTAATGCAGTTTCAGTTCCCACTTCATCCGAAAAGAGGAGTATCATGATAAGTAGGCGGAATTACTTAGCCGCATAGTATAATGGTGAAATGAATAACATATTGAACACCATCGAACAATTTGATGCTAAAGAAGACTATAAAAATGAAAATATCAGATTATTTGCCAAAAACTTAATAAATGTTTTGTTTTTCAAAAAATTTGAAAATTTTGTATTAAATTTAATTTTAATTCTTGTAAATGTTTTTGCTTCTTTGATTTATATTAATATTATGCATATATGCATATATATGTAAATAAAATATAATCGAATAAACTTAATTTCGTATTTCTTTTTTTTTCCAATTACGTTCAACAAGAAAAATTATTGCAGTACACTCTGTTTCATTTTAAGCGATTTTATCTGTATATAAATTTACAAGAATATATATATATATATATATATATATATATTCAAAATTTCTCTACAAGAGAGAGATGAATTAACATGATTAATACATAAAAAAGAATAGAAATTGCTAGATAACCAGACAGCAGAATTTAAAAGGAGATATGAAAAATTTAAATAACAGAGTAAAATATAAAAGAATGGATACTTCAGTATTATCAACATTGCTGACTTAGGACAGCTTGTATACAAAAAAATATCTGTATAAAAGTGGGTTTGAACATGTTTTTTGGCCAGCCAACCTTCCCCCTTTCTGTTAATAATACCGAGCAAAATCCAATTGGAAATAATGGATAGGAAATCTAAATCCATTATGAGAAAAAGGTAACTTACCTAAAAATGGCATACAGAATTGCAGGGCCCGCACTAAATCTTACAATAAACAAGTTATTGCCAGATTCTGGACCCAAACACAATTTCAAAACAAAGCAATGGCTGAAAAATAGCTCTTAGCAAAAGTAAGAAAATAATAGAAATAATAAAATAAGAATTGTAAACATACTACCATTATCTAAGATACACAAATATGATTTAAAAGTTATAATAATTTTTAAAAAGTAATTTTATCTAAAACTAGAAAACGGGGGGTATTTAAAACTATCTAGTAATAATAATAAATCTATAATATTAACCTGTTAAAACTATGGAAATGTAATCCTTACTATTTAAAATATCTTTATTTAAATATCTATTAATAATATTAATTGGGTAGTTTTGAATTAAACAGTATTTAGTAAAATGTTTATAGTTTTTTAATTTTTTCTGATTTATTAGAAACTAGAAATTTATTGCGTAGTGTGTAACTAATAGCAATATTTCTTAATACAGATACATGCTCATTACCCTCCCAATGCGGTACTTTAATAATATTGAAATTAAGGTCTTCTCGTTTATCATAAATATTAGTAACTATTTTATTATCTATTAATTTAACTTCTATATCAAGAAAATTTGCTTCATAAATGTTACTATTTGTCTGTATTATATTAAGATATTGTGGATAGAAATTAATATTAGGTTTAAAGTTGTCTTGCTTGCCAAAAATAATTATATCATCTATATTACGAAAACAGTATTATTCTAAGTTGTGTGTCTGTGAAACTATTTTCAAAATAATGTAAATATAAATTGGCAAGACAGTTGCTAGCTGGGCCACCTTGTGGTAGACCCTTAATCTGTTGATAATAATTACCATTATGATAAAAATAATACTCTTTTAGAACTAACCTAAGTAGAGAACCAAATCTATCATATTTGACATTTTTAAACAAATTATATATATGTGTGTGTGTGTGTTATATTCAACATATAATTTCTAAAGTGTATTTTGGCAATTAATCTACGAGAACCAAGAATTCCTTAAAACAATTTGTAAGCATTTAACAATGATTCGAATATACTGTTTAAACATATGCTGTACGTATCCACTCTACTAAACAAATATAAGCATTTTAAAGGATTCTAAAAACTTTGCGAATCAATATTTTGCTTTAAAAAATTTCAGTTAAAACATCGCATTATGTAACACAAAATCACATAAAAGTCGAAAAAATACCAAACAGTTATCCATTTAGAAATTTTCTAATAAAAATCAAACTCAAAAATGAGAATACACTGAGGTAGATATGTTTACTTCTTGTAGTAATAATCCATCCAAGATGGTGAAAAGATGACTAATGCGGGATTTAGAAATTCCTTTCACATTTAAACATCTTACTATATACTACTAATAGTTAATCTCACCTACTAATTAGTTAATCTTATTTCGTAGGCAAAATCAAACGTTTGTCTAAAGATTTGTTCTGTGTGTTTAGAAATGTTTTGTACCTTACTTCAGAGTAAAAAGGGATTCAAAACATTTTAATTATTTATTTAGAGAAATAAGTTTATCCTTTTTATTTTAAATTATATTTAATCATTTTTAGTTTACATTTGCTATCTTAGAATGATAATATTTAAACCTTCTTTCTTAAGATTTTTAAGGACATAAATATTAAAAATGAACATATTTCTGTTTTTTTTTTTTAAATTTTGTTTAATAATGAGATTTTATCGGAAGTTCGATACACAGAGTATATATAAATGTTACTTGTTGTATAAAAATCCCAGATTTAGTTAATAAATTTTTACAAATACTGTAAGACTAGAAGTGTTTCATTATGTTCTGCTAGAGTATTCCACAGTGCAATTAACCGTTATTGTGTTACTCCTCACAATTTGAATGCATAAAAAGATTTTAAGAGAAAATTTATCCTTTCAGGAGTATTTGAAACCTCGCGTGTATAAAAAGAACAAAGATATGTTTACCTTTCCTTACGAAAATATATAAACTTTTCCATATATGATAAGATTATTTCTTTTATGCTTTGTAAAGTAATTATTATCTTATTTTACCAAGAGCTTAACAACTCTTTAACAAAACTGGATTTCCTTTCACCTGCAATCAGAGGAGGAAAACTTGTTATTATAATGGTGTAGAAATAAATTTTCCTATAGGGGATTTCCAGGAAGTTTTCACACAAATTTATTCTCATAAGAAAACACCAACTTCCTTAGAAATTTATAAGTAAATTAAGTATTGTTCTTATATATATATATCTCATTGGAGAATTTTTAAAAAAGTTACTGAATTTTTTTAAAGTTCCTGAATTGAGAAATAATAAAATCCTCGAAAAAGAAAATGTGGAATTTTCTTAATGTTATCTGGGTTGAGCAATACTCATAAATGGTAAAATGATACTTTGGAAAGTATTTTTATATTTGTTCGACATTAAAATAGATATAAACCTAAAAGTGCGTGCATGGTTATTTGATTGAGCGCGTGCTATAATTTGTATAAATTTCAACATTTCCAGGAGCAGAAACAATTTATCGTCTACTAAAATATGCATCACTGTCCTTCTTAACAACCTCCAATTTTCCCCTGAAACTATCAATTATTTAAGGTATAAAAATAACCTAAAATTGCAAATTTTGTCACAAAATTGACAACTTTTTATGATTTTATCTTATAAACCATCTTATTTTAGCTTTCTAAAAATACTAAGTTTATTATTTTCCGTTCACTAGAAGAAACACTGCAAGTGTTTTAGTAAAAGCAAATGCCATTACTTTAAGCAAGATGTCATATTTTAAAACGAATTTTACTCGAATTCCATCATTATGTTTATTTTCGATTTCATTTTTAAATATTTGCATCTTTGCGGAGTGAGCAGCAGACGTCATTTTCAATTCAGAGTTTAAGATTCCATTTCCTTAGAGATGCAAGCAAGCATTTGTTCTTGCTTTGTGAAATATTGCATTGAAATAGGCATATGTTTCAGATTGTGTGTGTGAGTTCTTTATAAAAATCTGAAACATTATGAGAAAGATACTTTATACTTATAGGTACACATTTGCTTGTATAAGTCACAAAAATAGATAATTTATATTTTTGATTACATTTTTCTTGAAATGTACTCCTATTTCACTCTTCGAACGGCTTAATGTTTATTAAAGGCGAAATACAAAACAATAAGAAAGGTTAAAATTGACAGATCTTCTACATTTGAGGCATGGTCAAGTGACGAGAATGACAACTGAGCTACGACAGCAGTCACCGTACTTCCACACTTTGCCAACCTATGCAATTTGTATGTATATATGTGTGTTTGTATGTATATAAAATTTTATATATAGTTCAATTATTAACTTTTTATTATTAATATGCTAATTATAAAAATTAGTATTATTTTCTATTTTTGTATTAACTTCATTACTTTAATATACCAAAAATGATTTGGGTGCCAAAGATTAAAATAAATGATTTAAATTTTAAAAATAAGACAATGACTGATGATATATTATGTAAAGATATGTCACTTTAGTGGAAACTTTCTTAAAGAGGCTCTTAACCCGTTTTATGACTTGCCAACATTTTTATTCTGTTTATATTACTAAGCCAGCTTTTTCCAAACTGTGGAGCGCACCACCCTAGTGGGTGGTGATAACTACAAGGGAAGCGTGATCACATGGAAAGTCGAAAACAAAAGATTATTGAAAAAAATATTAATTTACTCAAAGTAAACAAACAAAATACATTCAGATATAATAAAAAATAAAATACACATTACCATGGTTATAATACACTTGTAAATGGACAGTACTGTACAGAGTATTTATGAATTAATTTAACAATGCTAAGCTATGAAGGAGTTTAATAACTGTCAGTGACTCCATGTAAGGTTACATACAAAAATTAACGAATGTCTTAAAAATTTGTACGATTTATGATTAATCCCTTAGATTCTGTTCCCAATTCCAACTTTTTCAACGTAGGCACACGTTAGGAATGTAATGGAGGGGGAAGGGGTATAAGAGGAATAAATAAGCAAATGCTCTGAAATAAATAAATCCTCCATAAACGCTGTCAAGGTCCTTTTACTGCATTTTAAAGCCGTCGAAAAATTTTATAAATGGTATGGCATAGAAAAGATCGTGCTTAGGAAAGGCGTATATACACATCCGAGCAATGATCATTTTGACCGGACGATACCTTTTTATATACCCGATGACACTTAAGAGGTTAAAGTCACACATAGTAGCTTCAGCGTCAAAGTATATTATTATTTAATTCAATATATTGTTACTGCATGTAAGGGGGTTTGAAGAAACTTTTGGTAGAATATGGGTCACAAATATTGAAAATTTTCGAAGCACTGTACTACGCGCAATTCTGTGAAATATATTAGATAAACTAGCTCTGAATCCGCATTAGATCAAGCACAAAATATTTAACAATAAAACCGTGAATGTCAGATACAAAATGAATTACAATAGCAGAAAAACTTAACCCGGCTTTTCGCAAAAATTGATAAATTAAAACAAATTTACTTAAAATGACAAACTAATATTAACCCAGGAGTGATTGCTTGGAGGAGAAAGTCACCTCGAGTTCAAGAAAACTTTAATTACGGGAAAAGTTTTGATTTATATCAATGATTTTGTCCATATCCTTCTATATAACAGTCATCAAGGGAATTAAAAAGTATTTGTCACATATCAACCTCTTTTTTTAGAAGTGGCAAATTCTTTCTTACAAACTTACGGTACTTGGGGTGACTAAGTTCCCAGCGTAACCACTTTTGTTCCAAAAAAATTTCTATTAACTGGCTACAATTTTCTCCTGTGAACAACTTCGTGGTTTTGATTGCTGTTTTTAAGGACTTATTATGGTTTATAAATGAAAATGAACGGAATATAAAGTGTAAATGAGCAGAATATAACGAATGAAATGGGTATGTGTGTGATCTCTATTGCTGAATTTGAAACTGATCAAGCGACGGAACAACCTGATGAAATAATTGATGTCAATCGTGAAAGCGAAAGTATAAATTTGAGAAAAGTAGTGAACACGAAACTTTTGAGACAAAATGAATGCTTTCATATGCTACCTAAAAAACTCCACCAAGAAATATATGAATCCACAAGAATACCATCAGACACACTGCGTCCTGTTAAAAAGAACAAGCAAGAATAAGGTCAACATCCTATTTGTTGATCTCAATAAAACTACAATGACTTGAATAGAATATGAGTGTTTTACCTGAAAAAGTATCATTCATAAAGGATTAGTGAAAGGTGTTTGTGATTTGTGTTCTTTGTTACAGTAACGCACAATATATTGAAACATTTCAATTCTGTTTAATTAGATTTTTTTCTCAAAATATCAATTAATAATTGAAAAGTCTTTAGTAGGTAAATACACTTCCTCTTAATTAAATTATTCTATGGAACTATGATTTTTATGGTGTGCAATAAAAATAACTATAAAAAATTGTGGTAGTCTCAGTCACCACTGTTGAATACTAACGATAGTATCGAGTGTGCATGCTTTCTCCTAAAATTGTACCAAATTTTTAAACATATTTTGTGGAATTTTCTTCACAATAATAACAGTTCGCTAATGGTAGATATTGTTTCTCTACTCTGTAGTTTCACTGTGGTAACTTTGGGGTTATGATCACGAAATCAAGGCCGGATTGGTTGAGTCAAAGTTTCGAATCCTAGTGCCATTACAGACCCGTTATGTAGGGGGTTTGATACACATTAGCACATTAGTTCCCATAAAACTCAAAGTCCTTACATTGGTCTGAAGTCGTAGTTTGGAGAGAAATTTGGTACTCAGGTGTTTTATTTAATGTTTACCCTTACTTAGTTACCAATTTTTAAATTTCAATGTAACATATATAATCTTTAATTACTCAAACTTATGAAAAGTATTATATAAAACATAATTACAAAGGAAAGAAAATGCATAAATAATAAGATTAAGGTTTTCCACTACCCTAAAATTATGAATTTTCCAAGCATTCACAGTATTTAATGGTTTTATTTATATACCATTTTATTGGTTTTATAGAAATACCTAGTTTGTTAGTTTCCATTTACCAGAACGAAAACTACAAGTTTTTTTAGTAACAGCAGATGCCGTTACTTAGGGTAAAATATGTCATATACTTTAGAATGCGTTTTCCTCGAAATGCGTTTTATTTAAATGCTCAAACGATTGCTAAAAAAGTTTTAAAAGTAATTAACTGAATTTTTTTGTGTATGTTCTGTATAATGATAGGAGTGTTTTAACCTGTAGGTTTATCAATCTCTATTTTATTATAAAATTTACAGTTCCTTATGTGTTAATATAATACTGTTATTTTAAAGAACTTTATTTAATAACTAAGATAAATACTCTAGTTTTTGTAAAAATTAAAATATCTCTTTTTCTGAAAATCATTTCAAAAATGAATAACGTAGCAACACATCAAAAGTGAAATATTGAAAATTTGTTCATAAACCTTCGGTACGGAATGCCCTGTTATGTTGTTCGGTGCCCCGTTTATGTTATTTTTTGATAAATTTGTACCAATTTTTTTTCCCTTTTAGTAATATTAATCTATTTTTATCTTCTTAAATTGAAGCATATTTTTCTTAAAACGAAATAAACATATATAAAAACCACAAAAAAAACCCATATCTCAATTTAAAAAAGACAGTTGTCGCAAGGTGTCAGATACCTAAAAGAAATATTGAAACTAAATCCACAAAAGAGATGGTAGAATTATTTGTATCATTGATGCTCTGTTGTCTTCTGTTCATAATGGCGTCTTTGTAAATTCGAATTAACTTTATTATCAGTAATATAAACATTTAGACGAAGAATCTAATTGAGGTTACAAAATAATTATCCATTTCTGATTACCATAAATGACTCTGAATGTTCTGAATTTTCTTTGATGCACCAATTTATTTTATTCAGGGATGCAGCCTCATTATTTCTAATGCGGTGTTACAGAATCTAAACACACAAGAGATTTTCCTAATGATAATAATTTAATTATATATGCACCTACGTTATTTGGAATAAATGTTTCGCTTGAGCATAAATATGATTAGAGATATTTTCCAGATATAAATGCAGGTGAATCTAATACGAAATAAAATAAGATTTAAATATATTATATCTCTATTCTTCTTTTTTATTTCAGCTTTGTTTATCTAATGATATTACTAATTATTTAATCTTTAATATTACACTACATACATATTTTCTTTATAGCTTTTTAGCAACTGCCTGTTATCAGCTATGAAAAGATCATTCCATAATAAATTGTATTTGCAATTATAAATCCCACTCAGCATTAGCTTTATTTTTCCTGTCTCAATGAAGAAGTGTGAAGTATTAAGTAACTCTTGACGGTTTGAATATTTTTTTATTGATATTTGTTGAGATAAATTCAAAAGCACCAATTTATTTAAGACAAGATGTGTGCGTGTGTATGCGTGCGCGCGTGCGTGTGGTATTGACTTGCTAATTTTAGAATATCTACTTATCAATTTTTTTAATAAGTGGCAAGTTCATTATGAAAAATTTTGATACCCAAAATTTGTGGAATTTGACACAATAGAGCGTCTCCATTCGACTTTTAAGGAGACATGGCATGATTTACGCAAATTTTTTTTAATTTAATGATTTTCATAGTTTTTTGGTTGCCACTTATGTGTTTGTAAGAGGTAAAATAGATTTAGTGCGCAAAATTTCCTATAAGGCTATCCATTTAATTTTTAATGGAAAAACTAGAAACTTTTGAAGTGATTTAAAAATGCTAGTCCTCCTACAAAAATTGACGTACGCATGTGAAATTTGATTTACTAGTACTTCATACTAAGTACACTCACTTCCAAAAATTAAGCACGAAGATGTAAAATGCAAAAAAATCAACAAATACTGCATTGATTGACACAAAAATTGGCAGTAAAGTAGGACATATATTTATACATAAAACAAAATCAATAATTATATACAGAAATGAAACCAATATTAAATTTTTGTAAGTTATCAGATAATGTCATACAGGAGACTTAAGTGGTGTTAAATATGACTCAGTGGTGTTAAATATGTTTCGAGAGCATAAAATATAAACAATTTCGAATAGGAATAATTCTTTGAGATTAAATTAAATAATTGGATTCTTTTACACATTTTTATAAAGGAATGATGTTTCAAAAAAGTGTAAAATGTTTAATATACAATCACAATATTACAAATTATAAGTATATGAAAATAAGAAATATTTTTATAAGAAATATTTATTAAGTCTTACGAGGTGCATGATATTTTCCACAATAATGCGTCTAATTACTAGCAATACGTTGATTCATTGTTAAATGTATCCTTATTACACTGTAGTATTTTTATATAAATAGAATACAAAAAAATATTTTTTTAAAAATAAAAATTACATTTTTTAAATTATTTTTTTAAAAAATTCAATTTTTTTAATGTTTTTTTTAAAATATACATACATATAATACTAAAAGTACTAGGGTTTAAAGATCATGATATATTTCATAACTCTACAAAGTTTGATGAATCAAAGTATGAAAGTTTTTAAAACACAATGCGCGTAATTGAAAAAAACACAAAATGAGAAAAAAGGCTTTAAAGTTTTAAACTTAATTTGAGAAAATAAATTTTGAAACTTACGCACTAAAATGCTCTAGAGTTATATGTTAACCCTTCCTGTTGCTCAAACACCTCAACTTCTTTAGTCTTTTAAATTTTTTTGGCTCTGTGGGCTTCAAAAGTTGACGCAAGTTCTTTTTTCTTGACATGAAGATTCGAGGATTATCACGTTCAGCCAGTTATATGCAAACATTTTAATTCTCATTTTTAAGAAAAAGTTCTCTAAAACAGTAATGAGTATTTGACTTCCATCGTTAAAGATCATGATATGTTTCATAATTCTACGAAGTTCCATACATCAAAGTATAATAGCTTTTAAAACACATTGCGCGAAAGTGAAAAACACAAACTCAGAAAGAAAGCTTTAAAGTTTTAAACTTAATTTGAGAAAATAAATTTTGAAACTTACGCGCTAAAATGCTTCAGGTTCATATGCTAACCCTTCTTGTTGCTCAAACACCTCAATTGCTTTAGTCTTTTTAATTTTCTTGGCTCGCCGGGCTTCAAAAGATGACGCAAGACTTTTTTTCCTGACATGAAGATTCGACGGTTGTCACGTTCAGCCAGTGATATGCAAACATATTTATTCCTTTTGAAGCCAAATTTCTCTAAAACAGTAATGAGTATTTGACTTTCATCATTAAAAATGCTGGTGGCCAAATTTGCAGCAAGCTCTGCAATCTGAAGACCAGAACCAATCGTCTTAGGAGAAAACTTCCAAATTAATGAATTTAAACTTTCATTTGGATTCTTCGTCTTACCACCTAAACATTTCTTCAGGGGTGTAGGATGAGATAAGTCTGCAAATACAGGTTTAATTACAACTCGAACTGCTTTAGCAATGGAAGTTTTGTGTTTGTAAGTTTTTAAATTATTATTATTAATTGCAGCTTTATACTTACACCATGTATTTGGAGTTGCAGGCCAAAACCAGCGCATCGGTTCATCATCAGTGCTGCAAGAATGTCCCCAAACACCCCAAATGCATTTCCTGTACACTAGTAAAATTGCATCTAATAGCATTACCATAGTAATATGCAAACATATCAATTAAACTATCAGTTAACCTACCTTTACCGCCTATAGTTTTACGATCAGATAATTTCTTTTTACCATACCAATTTAAGCATCCTAAGTCTTGAACCCATTCCCCATTTGCACATGACCTACACATTCTATATCCTGAATTAAATGTTTTTGTGTCGCCATTTCCTATCCAGTTGAAATATTTCATGTTTTTTGAAGCTTTTCTGATCGATTAAAAATCCTCAACATCCCATCAACCTCCATCTTACCAGCACAGCCAGAATGATTTTTTTCTACATGAAATATTATGCGGTCTTTGCCGTTTTTTGAACTTTATACCAAACTTTACCCCCTTATAACTGTCGCATCATTTACAAAATGAGGACAACACTTCACAATTCAAACCTTACCTGTTTCGGCCCCTATAACAAAACATTCTCCAATCAACGATGAATGTCCTTCAGTCTTCCAGGTCCCATCACCACTTACCGTCAAAAGCTTATCAGGTGACAAATAAATTTCTTCGACAGCTGCCCTTTTCATGCTTTCTTTGTCCACTTCCTTCGTAATAAGTGAAATTTTAGTATTACTAACATTATATGGTTTTTGTTCAACAGGATTAGGAAGACTCATCACAGAACAAAAGGTTTTTAATTACTCTAAACCTTAGCGTATGCAGCGCATTGATAAAACAAATCTTCGGTTAATTTCTGGAGCCTTATTTTTACTCCCAGTACTTTCACAGCTTTATAAAGTACAAATACTTCCACAGTTTTTACAATTTATTTCAAAATTTGAACATAAACCACGAGTTGCTTTTTCCTTAATTGTTAATGGTTTATGACATTTTAAACAACATGGCAAAATAGAGCTAAAGGTTGAAATGACATCAAAAATACGATATCCTTTGAAGTTTTCACTTACCTTAACAAGATTTGACTTTAATGAAGTCTGAATTCCTGAAAGTGTTTTACTTGAAGCATTTTTCATTTCGGCACACTTGCTAGTATTTTTTTCTTTTCTGCACACTTACTCGTATTTTTCATGTCTGCAACATATGAATCATTAACCTTTAAATATTTATTTACTCTAAATGTTCTTTCCTTGGGGCGTTTGCACGTTGGTCTTTTCAGAGTATTCATTAATCAAATGCTATTTGTATAAAACAACAAATATCTTCGATTAAGATTAAGTGTTTTCAGATGAGTTGCAAGCTTCCTTCTGATCCACTCAAGCGCTTAAAATATTTCATGAGGCTTATTAAAAGCATAAAAATGAAACGTATGCATAAATCAAGAATAAGTGGGCGTGGCATGTGTCCATTTAAAAGCTGCTATGACTAAATTGCACTTTGGAATTTTTTTAATAACTTTCGAAGTTTTTCGAGTATTGTCACGTGGTTAGTATCAAAATGTTCAAAGGAAAATGAACAACAACATATATATTTTCGAAAATTCGAAAAAGCAAAAGGTTAACACCCCTGAGACCACTTAAACAGAATTATGTATAAAGTGAAAATAAACAGCATAAAATGAAAAAAAGACATTAATAGGGTATGTGATCCCCCCTCATCTGTATGCAAAGTTTACACCTTCTGACCATGCTTTCAATTAGGTGGTCAAACACCGCAGATTTAAGCAATCGCCATTCTTCTTGTAAAGCAGTTTCCAGCTCAAAAAGAAGTAGGAAACGTGAAGATACAGCACGGCCGAGATCATCCCAAATATTTTCAATGGGATTAAGATCGGGTGAATATACTGGCCGCGCCATACGCGCAATCCCTTCCCTCTCCAGGTAGTCATGGACGATGTCAGCTCTACGGGGACGTGCGTTATCGTCCCTTAAAACAAAAGTAGGGCCAACTGCTACAGCATACAATCTCACAATGCGTTCTAGGACTTCATCTCGATACCAGACAGCCGTCCCAGAACCCCGTTTAAAGATGTGCAGGTCGGTGCAGTATCCTAATGAAATCCCTGCCCACATCATAATGCTTCCGCCAGGGAATACGTGACGTTCGGTGATGTTTTGGGGCTGATTGCGTGTTTCTTGTTTACGCCACATTCTTATACACTTGTCATCTGGCTCCAGAGCAAATCTTGACTCATCAGTAAACATGACATTGCCCCAGTCAGACACAGTCCAATTGCCATATTCCCAGTACCACTTTAATTGTGCATTTCTTGATTGGACGGATAGAGGAACACAAACTTGAGGTACCCGGACATACAGTCCATTCATATGTAATCTTCGGCGTACAATAGCTGCAGATATAGACTTACCAATGGAAGCTGCAACCATAGATGTCAAACGTGTGGAGGTCAATCTGAGATTCCGCTTGGCTACAATAGCAATATACCGATCTTCCGCGGGGATTGTAACCCTTAGGCAGCCGCCTAAGGGCCTTCAGACAATTGTTTGTGTGGTTTGGAATTATTTCCATAAACGTGAAATTACAGAATGATGAACGCCGAAGAAAAGAGCAATATTTGTGATCGACTGTACTGCTTCTCCACAGCACGCCAGTCATAGAAACACGTATATAAACTACAAAATTCTAAATACATACAATTAAAATCTTTTAACACGAAAGCTGAGAGGATTGAAATATATTATCCGGTTAAAAGATATTGCCAAAAAATATTATTAAACAATATTAAGTTTATTAGAGTATATTCTATTTGCATAGATATGTGTATATGTATTTAATAAAAATCAATGAAACAAAAACATTCACAAGATCTTAATGGAATTTAATACTCAATTTTCAACTTTTTTGAAAAACAAAATATTTTTTGAGTTTTTGGAAAACAATCCGCTTTTTCTCTTTGAATTGTCTTTTTCAGCATAAAACTGAGAACAAATAATTCGATGTCGTCAATTTTATGTTTTCCATTTCACCATTAGAATGTGCATCTAAGTAACTGCACATATTTTCATGATATTCCTCATTTTTGTGTATCAAGTAAGAACATGAGATTCGTTATTCAGTTTCATTTTCACCTTCGAAATCTCTATCAGTGATATTGTTTTAGCTTTTAACAAACTGAAAACAGTATTTGTCTGCATTAATAGGGGATGTACACACCATATATCATCATCTGACGCAAATAATTATTCCGATGGTAAAGTTGGAGACTCTAATAATTCAGAAAAATGATGTGGAACCTCTTCTATTTCATTTTAAATCTCTCTTAAATCTCTAGTTTTTACCATATACTTTGTTTAAAGATCCTAATACGATGAACTGGAATACCGAACACCTATATTTTGATC